>UESW01002756.1:84804-164984 GCA_900491605.1 Calamus simplicifolius | reverse complement strand
GTCATCCTGTTTCCAAACCAAAAACCCACATAATGAGCCATAGCCGTCGCTACCCAATCAGCCACAGAATTGGCTTCACGATAGGCATGACGGATCTGAACACTGTCTACATCCCGCAGACTAGCCCATATGTCAAGGAGCAGGGGATTGACTGATGCTTGGTAGCAACTATCCTTCAGGATCCAGCGGATAACTGTAAGAGAGTCGCCCTCAATAATCAGATTATAGACATTCAGAGTCTTAATAGCATAGAAAATACCGTCCTAGGCTGCAAAGAGTTCGGCCGAAGGGACAGAGGAGTCAAGAATACCGAAGCCACCTGCCGCCAGCAAAGCTCCACGAGGCCTCCAAATTACAAAAGCAGTACCGGCAAGCCTACCTCGAATACTCCCATCAAAGTTAATTTTGACAAACCCGGAAGGAGGGGCTCCCAAGAGATGAAGACCATATGCCGGTCCGCTGCCAAAGGGGATCCCTAGTGGCCAGGGCTGTCAATTATAGGAGCATTTTGATGGAGAGAGAAATTGGCCGATAAAAACCTGGCTTTCTGAACAATCCTGAGGGAAGGTATGGACTCATCAATGAAGATAAGAAGATTCCGCGATAGCCAGATCTGGTGAGCTGTCGCAGCCCATAGGCCAGCCTTCTGCTGACTACCCCACCGAAGAACATGCAAAAAAAAAAAGGATCTCAGAGAACCTACATCATCGGCTCTACAGTCATAGCCCACCCTTTGCCAAATCCCCCTAACTCTGAGGCAAGTAAAGATGACATGGTCGAAAGTCTCCTCCTCATGTCCACACAAAGGGCAAGTAGTCTGGATGGGGAGGCCCCTACTAGAGAGAAGGGAACATGTAGGAATACAATCCTACAAAAGCTTCCACACAAAAAGCTGAACTCTGGGATGAATAGGGAGCTTCCAAACCCACCCAGCTTCCATCGTATGCTGCGAAGGAGGCCTGTAAATACTCATCAAATCCCTGCCTGGTAGGAGCCCAAGACATACAAGATCTACGCCATAGTCTGATGTCAGTAGCATTCCTCGGAATGAGCGGAATGGCGAGGATCCAACGGGATAGTTCGTCACTAAAGAACTGGGTGACCGTAGAGATGTGCCAGCTGGAGGAATCCTGGGAGATCAAATCCTTAACCCTCATCCTGCTAGGAATATGGTAAAAGTAGGCCAATGAGAGAGGGGGAAGTCAGCAATCCACCTATCCTGAACAACATCAACCAAAGAGCCATCTCCAATCATCCACGAGGTGTTAGACATGATAGTCGGGGCATCAACTAACCTCCTTCCAAAAAGAGGACTGCCCACGAGAATACTGAAAGTCCATAGAGGGGTCCAGTCACCATCTAGACCGCATGAAAGAACTCCAAAAGCAGTGCGGGTCAAGTAAAAACCGCGAAGCATGACGAGCAAGTAGAGCCTCTCTTCGAACTGTCAGAGACTGAATACCAAAACCACCTTCGTGTATAGGCATAACGACTTTATCCCATGCCAGAAGATGAATCACATGACCATCCTGCATAGAAGGCTAGAAGCCCATAGAAAGTTCCGAAAACATCGCTCTATCCTCCTCAAACAAATAGACGAGATAGCAGTATTGGAAAGGAGATGCAGAGGAAGGGAAGTAAGAACAGATCAAATATAATATTTTGTTTCAGCAGCGCAACAAAGTATAAGGAAATTAAAATATGTGTTTATTTTCTTTGATGGATATAAACACAAATACAACTAAGGTAGTGTTTGAAATAGGAAATATGAGGGGATATCGAGATAGTGTTTGAAATAGAAAATAAGAGAGGATATCCTTATTTTCAAAGCCATAACTATAGGTAGTGTTTGAAATAGAGAATACAAGGGATATCCCCTCTTATTCCCAAAAGCCATAACTATAAAGGATAGCTGAAAATAAAGTTAAAGAGGGATAATTCATGCTGTCTATTCCTTCAATTTATTTCCTAAAAGATGTAGGAATAGCTGGTTATCCCTCCAAATAAGAGTAAAAAAAAATTATCCTATGGATTTACCTTTTGCATTTGATATGATCAATGGGATAGCCAAGGAATATCCCTAGGGATAGCCAGGGGATAAATTCTATCCCGTACACTTATCCATGGATAATATTTTTTCTATCAAATACTACCTAAAGGATAGCCAGGAATAAAGTTAACCAGAGGGATAATCTATGGTTAACCATGGTTAACCATGGGTTATACCCTTAATTTATTCCCTAGAAAATGCAGGAATAGTTGGTTATCCCTTCAAATAAAAGAGGAAAAAAAAGTTATCCTATGGATTTACTTTTTGCATTTAGTGTTTGAAATAGGGAATAAGAGGGGATATCTCTTTTCCCAAAAGCCATAACTATAAGGGATAGCTAGGAATAAAATTAACTAAAGAAATAATCCATGGTTACATGGTTAACCATGGGTTATCCCCTCAATTTATTTCCTAAAAAATACAGGAATAGCTAGTTATCCCTCCAAATAAGAGTAAAAAAATGTTATCCTATGGATTTATCTTTTTGTATTTGATATAATCAATGGGATAGCCAAGGGATATCCCTAGGGATAGCCAAGGAATAAACTCTATCCCGTACACTTATCCATAGATAATAATTTTTCTATCAAACACTAATATGATCAATGGGATAGCCAAAGGATATCCCTAAGGATAGCCAGGGGATAAATTCTATCTCGTATACTTATCCATGGATAATATTTTTTCTGTTAAACACTACCTAAATGTTTTAAATTTCTGTGAAAATATATTACCGATCTAGTTGCACTTTTAGATACGCTTTTTAAAATTGAAGTCAAGGAGATGTTCACAAATCTGTATATGAGAATGCAGAATCAGCCGTTGATCATGGAAGGATTGGAGATGGTTCGGAGCCTGCATGAGGTATCTGCAGGCACGTGATGAGGAAGGATTTCGACCGCTGCGGTCACGAAATCATAAATTTTTTTATAAAAATATAATTAAAATTTTATTATATTTAAATTTTAATAGTAAAATTTAAATTTTATTTAAAATTTTATTTAAATATAAAAATTTTAATTTTAATTAATTTTATATATATATATATATATATATATATAGTAGCCGATCAATTTATATTGCACATGTATATGTATGTATATAGAAGTAAATTTGGTTACATTCAAAGTAGATGCTGTCAAAATTTCCAATGAAATATGATGTTGCTTCAAAATTTATATAAATTTGATCTGACATATATATATATATATATATATATACATACATATATGATATATATATATATATATATCCAGTCCGAGACGGAGCGTAGGAGCATCCTCAGGCCTATCCTCATCGGACACCGAGTCCCGGACCTCACCTGACGTCCAAGGAAGGTGATTTGGCGACAATAGATTGGCGCACTAGGTAGGGAGAGGAAGAGGAGAAGCACCTACAAAGGCTAACGGTGGATCTCCATCCCTCTCCAAGAAGAAGATGGCGATTACATGCACTCAGGAGGCTTCCACCAACAATGCTGGGGCATCCCCCACGAGTTGAGCAGCCGGAGGTTCACCTCCCTGCTCCGCCTTCACCACCGCTGCTGGTCGCTCAACTTGACCAGCTCACCGCCCTTGCCCAGCAAGTCCAAGACCTAGTAGCGGTGGTCCGAGAGCAGGAACAGCACTCTGTAGCTACGTTGCAGTGGCCCCACCATCTCCACCTTAGAAGATGGGCCCCTGGGCCAGCCGGCAGTCCACTCATTGTAGACTCCCTTCGCAGGAGCCCTATAGCCACGTTTCGCCAAGGCACCACCATCAGGGAGCCTCCAAAAGGCCTCGATCTCCCTCATGTCATTCTAACAACTCCCCTAAATGACGGCATAGGAAGGAGATCGAGCGAGGAAAATCATCGGCGCTACCCCCCCCCTATCGCCTCTAGATCTTCAAGGGAGGGGTCCTCGACGATATATATATATATATATATATATACATATATATAGATATATATATATATATATATATATATATATATATATATATATATATATATATATATATATATATATATATATATATATATACATACATATATATATATATATATACATATATATATATATATATATATATCCAGTCCGAGACGGAGCGTAGGGCATCCTCAGGCCTATCCTCATCGGACACCGAGTCCCGGACCTCACCTGACGTCCAAGGAAGGTGATTGGCGACAATAGATTGGCGCACTAGGTAGGGGAGAGGAAGAGGAGAAGCACCTACAAAGGCTAACGGTGGATCTCCATCCCTCTCCAAGAAGAAGATGGCGATTACATGCACTCAGGAGGCTTCCACCAACAATGCTGGGGGCATCCCCCACGAGTTGAGCAGCCGGAGGTTCACCTCCTGCTCCGCCTTCACCACCGCTGCTGGTCGCTCAACTTGACCAGCTCACCGCCCTTGCCCAGCAAGTCCAAGACCTAGTAGCGGTGGTCCGAGAGCTGCAGGAACAACACTCTGTAGCTACGTTGCAGTGGCCCCACCATTCTCCACCTTAGAAGATGGGCCCCTGGGCTAGCCGGCAGTCCACTCATTGTAGACTCCCTTCGCAGGAGCCCTACAGCCACGTTTCGCCAAGGCACCACCATCAGGAGGCCTCCAAAAGGCCTCGATCTCCCTCATGTCATTCTAACAACTCCCCTAAATGACGGCATAGGAAGGAGATCGAGCGAGGAAATCATCATCGGCGCTACCCTCCCCCTATTCGTCCTCTAGATCTTCAAGGGAGGGTCCTTCGATGGTCGGATCAGCCGCCGGGCGGAGCGGTGGCTTGACGAATACAACCAGCGGCTGGAGGAGCTTAGCCGCAGAATCACTAACCAGCCAGAGGCGAATTACGACAGCCGCCCTCCGTTGTCTTGCAGTATCATGGAGGAGCCGATCTCAACCCGGTTCCGTCTTTCCTGGCACCACTGATCCCCTAGACCATTTGGAAAGCTATAAGGTCCTCATGCAAGTCCAGGTGGCGACTGATTCTCTTCTTGATATCGCCTTCTCGGCCACCCTTTGGAAGGCTGCGCACATATGGTATTCTCGCTTACCGCCACATAGTATAAACTCCTTCCGACAGCTAGAGAGGCCTTTCTAGCGCAGTTCAACACTTGCCAGAAGATCCCTCGAGTGTTTGATAGCTTATTCTCTGTCCAGCAGAAGGACGGTGAGTCACTGAAGGACTTCGTGGCTCGATTCAAGGCAGCTGCCCTCAAAGTCTACCATCTTGATGATTCCATGGCCACCTTGGCCTTGAAGCGAGGGCTCCGCCCCTCCCACTTCACCTACTCCCTCGATAAGAAACCCCCCAGTTCCTATACCGAGATGCTGAGTCATGCGCAAAAGTGTATTCACGCTGACGAGGCCGATTCTTCTGGAGGGAGGCTGATGGAGGATCCAGCAAGAGGTAGGTCCGTGCGGAGCCCGACGGACTCGCCCCAAGAAGCCCGAGCCTCCCTGACGATTGAATAATCGGCCTCGGACTTTCACCCCCAAGGAGGAGAATCTCACCCCTCTGCTCACCTCGAGGTTTCACATCCTAATGGAGATCGAGGGTGAGCCATACCTTTGGTGCCCTATTCCCCTAAAGCTGGAAGCTTCCCGCAATAAGAATCTTTATTGTTGCTTCCACCGAGACCATGACCACGATATGGAGGATTGTCGTCACTTGAAGAAAGCGATAGAGGAGCTCATCCAGCAAGGCTATCTCGGAAAGTTTGTCCAGAAGGGGACCCCGGCTGCACCGGGCCCTACGGCACCTTCGGCTGCCCAAGTCAGCATCGATAATGCCCCAATTGAGAAGACTGTAGCCATAATCTCCTAGGGGGCAGGCGGCACTTCCAAGAGGTCATGGGGGGACGAGGGGGTAGACACTGTAATCCCATTTTCTAAAGGGGACTTAGTGGGGGTAGACAATCCTAATGATGATAGCGTCACCGTATCCATGACGATCGCAAAACACCCTGTAAATAGGATTCTTGTTGATAGTGGAAGCTCAGCCGACATTCTCACTTACAATGCCTTTGTTTGGATGAATTTGCCTCCTGATTATCTTCAACATGTGACTACACCCTTGGTGGGCTTTAACGGAGACTCTATGAAAGTGGAGGAAGAAATTACTTTTTCGGTCACGGCTGGGACACCGTCGTGCCAGAGCATGGTCTTCATGAAATTCTGTTTGTCCGAGTCCCCCTGGCCTACATTAATGCCATCCTCAAACGACCTAGCCTGAATCTCTTGGATGCCATCATCTCCATCAAGCGATTACTCGTTAGATTCCCTACTGATGGAGGAATCGGGGAGATGCGTGGGGAGCGGAGCCCGATGCCGCTCTGTTACCACATAGCTCCCAGTCCCCAGGAGGTGGTTGCTTCACCAATGCCAGAGCTACTTGACCCCAGAGAATCAGTGAGGAGAGGAGAACCGGTTGAGCACCTACTGACCTTTCGGTTAAGGGAGGACCCGACGAAGATGGTCCAAATTGGAGCGCTTCTCCCCATGGAGGCAAGAGATCGGCTTCTCGCCTTCCTACGGGCCAACTCAGACATCTTTGCCTGGTCAGCATTAGACATGCTGGGCATACTATCGGAGGTGATCATCCACAAGCTCAACATCGATCCGAAGTGTTAGCCACTCCAGTAGAAGAAGAGGAGCTTCGCTCCCAAGCGGTAGAGAGCCATCGACGAAGAGGTCCACAAGATAATCGCCCTGGCCATATCCGAGAGGCACATTACTCGGACTGGTTGGCCAATGTGGTGATGGTCCGCAAGGCTAATAGAAGCTAAAGAATCTACATCGACTTCACCGACCTCAACAAGGCGTGCCCCAAGGACAGCTCCCATTGCTCAGGCTCGATTAGTTGGTAGATGCCACGTCCGGCCATAAGATTCTTAGTTTCATAGATGCCTTCTCAGGGTACAACCAGATAAAGATGGATCGACGGATAAGGAAGCTACTTCCTTTATGACCAAGAAGGGTGTCTACTGCTACAAGGTAATGCCCTCCAAACTGAAGAATGCAGGGGCTACATACTAGAGACTGATGAACAAGGTTTTTGAGAGCCAAATTGGGTGCAATATGGAGATGTATGTGGATGATATGCTGACCAAAAGCATCTGCACCGCCGACTATGTTGCTGACTTAGTAGAAACCTTTGGCAACCTTCGCCGTTACCAGATAAGGCTGAACCCCTGCAAGTATGCATTTGGGGTCACAGCAAGTAAGTTTCTAGGATTCTTGGTGACCCAGTGAGGGATCGAGGTGAACCAGAGAAGATCTGAGCCATCCTCGACATGAGGTCACCAGCGAACAAGAAGAAAATGCAGCGGCTCCGGGAGGGTGGTGGCTCTCAGCTGATTCTTGTTAAAGTCAGCCAAGAGATGTCTGCCCTTCTTCAAGGTGCTGTGGAAGATAAACAATTTTGAATAGACAGAGGAGTGCTAGAAGGCTTTCGAGGGGTTAAAGGAGTTTTTATCCACCCCACCACTACTATCAAAGCCGATGGAGGGAGAGGATCTCTTCCTATATTTCGTTGCCTCTGCGAAGGCGGTCAACTCCATCCTTGTCCGTGTGGACCCTAACGGGATGCAGAGGCCAATCTATTACACCAGCAAAGTGCTTCATGATGCAGAGGTCAGGTATTTTAGAACCAAAAAGATTATTTTTGCACTGATAATCTCTGCTCAACGTCTCAGGCCTTACTTCCAAGCCCATCCGATCATGGTGCTCACGGACCAACCCCTCAAGGCGATCTTGTCCCGTCCTGAAACCTTCGGTCGGCTGGCAAAGTGGGCAGTCAAGTTGGAGGAGTTTGATTTGTCGTTCTGACCAAGATAGCCATGAAGTCTCAAATCTTAGCAGACTTCTTGGTCAAGTGTACTTGGACTAAAGAGCAGCCAGTGGAGCCCCACATGGTGTCCTCAGATGCTATGTTCGAGGAGGCAAGAGAAGATTGGATTCTCTATGTAGATGATGTATCGAATTCCCAAGGAAGAGGAGTGGGCCTCATCCTCACGAGTTCGGAGGGAATGGTAGTAGAGTACACCCTTCGATTCCTCTTCAGAACCACCAACAACCAAGCCAGTATGAAGCCTTGCTGGTGGGGATAAACCTCACAAGGGAGCTCAAAGTAAAGTGTCTCAGAGTCTTCATCGACTCCCAGCTCGTCTCTGGATAAATCACTGGAGAATACAAGGCTCCGGACCCCACTATGTCCCGCTATCTGAGTAAGGTCCGATCACATACCTCATTCTTTACTCATTTTAGCATCAACTACATCCCCAGGGGCGAGAATGCCAAAGCCGATGCCTTATCCCGCTGGCCACCTCAGCAGACGGGGCTCTAGGAAGAACGTACGTGGAGCATCTAGAGGTCCCAAGCATCGATGCAGTGGAGGAAGCTCTACCGATCAACCAAGAGCCCACCTGGATGGATGCATATGTTTGATACCTCATCGACGATATCCTTCCTACTGACCCTACGGAGGCCAAGCTACTCAAATGGTGAACCTCCAAGTTTCTGGTGCTCGATGGGCAATTGTATCGGAGGTCTTTCTCCTATCCCCTTCTCAAGTGTATTAGCCTTGCAGATGCCAACTACATCCTCCGTGAGATCCATGAAGGCATCTGAGAGAACCACCTGGGGGTAGAGCGCTAGCATACAATGCCCTACGCTAGGGGTACTATTGGCTCACATGCGGGAGGATGCTGCCGAGTTGTTAGAAAATGCGATAGCAGCCAATGGCACACCAACATCCAGCGACAACCGACTTCCCAGCTAAGTCCTCCGTTAGCTCCGTGGCCTTCGTCCAGTGGGGGATGGATGTCCTGGGACCATTTTCCCCAGCCTCTAGTCATTGAAAGTTCTTACTCATCGCATTGATCACTTCACTAAGTGGGTGGAGGCCGAGGCACTAGCAAAGATCACGAGAGCAAGGTGAAATCTTTCCTTTGAAAATCTATCATCTATCGATTCGGGCTACCCCGCACTCTCATCACCGACAATGACTGACAGTTCGATAATGCCCCTTTAGAGAGTTTTGTGCTGAGCTAGGCATCTGCCAACGGTTCACTTCTGTTGGCCATCCGCAAACAAATAGAGCTGCCGAGGTCACAAACCGTACCATCCTTTAGGGGCTTAGAATGCGGCTGGATGATTTTAAAGAAAGACGGGTGGAGGAGCTCCAAAATGTGTTGTGGGCATATCACACGATGCTGCGGACTCCCACTAGAAAGACTCTCTTCAACCTTGTGTTTGGATCAGAGGCTGTCATCCCCGTGGAGATCGGCATCCCCAGCCCTCGGGTGGAGTCATACAACGAGGAGGAAAATTCAAATCAACTGCGGGCCAACCTCGACTTCATCGAGGAGGTACGCGATCGGGCATGACTCAAGATGGCTATCTACCGCCAAAGAGCCGCAAAGTACTACAACGCCCGTGTTCGCTCCAAGGCATTTTTCTTCGGGGACCTGGTCCTCAAACGAGCTGAGGTCACCAAACTGGGAGGGGCCCTGCGAGTCACCGAAGCCCTCCATCGTGGAGCATACCAGATGAAGGACTCGACAGAAAGCCACTCCTCCGCACCTGAAATGCGGACAACCTTCGTTGATACTATTAGTGATGTACACATTTAGCTAATTGAAATAAAGATGAATTTGAGTATCCCATCCTCTCAGCTCTACAGAATGAGGTTCAAAAGGCCCTCGGGCTTGGCATTAAAAGCCCTCGAGTCACCCATAAAAGTTTCAGAGGGATGCTCAATCCGGCATCAAGATCGACTCCAGCGTCGGCATTGAGACTAACTCTGAAGTTGACACAAAGACCGACTCCAGCGTTGACATCAAGATCAACTCCAGAGTCGGCATCAAGACTAACTCTAGAGTTAGCATCAAGATCGACTCTAGCATCAGCATCAAGGCTGACTCCAAAGTTGGAACTAAGACCGACTTCAGTGTAGGCACAAAGACCGACTCCAGCATCGGCATCAAACCGACTCAAAAGTCGGCACTAAGACGACTCCAGGCTAACCATCGAGTTTTTATTTAGCTCTAAGTTAGGGTCCCTCTAGCTCCACCTCACTCCCTCGATGTGAGCAAAGAAGAATCGGGTCTTCCACCCCTTGATGGATGAGGGGAGGTTCAGCTCAAGGGCCTGACCGGGTCTGGGCATGAATAACCACCGTTCGGTGTCAGACTGACGGTGGAGGGTGTAGAGCTGCGAAACAGGGGTACCCGACCCATTATGCCAAGGTAACCACATAATACCATGAAGGCACAAATGGTCCGAAAAGAGTTCGGAACCAACTGTGCTGACGTCAAGCATACCTATGGAGTAGACTGACAATAAAAGGGTGAAGGAAAAGCCGAAGACCTGCCTTGAAGAACTTCTCGTATAGGGCAATCCCATCGGAAGGATCGAAGGTCACCCTATCACTGGGTCCAAGGGTAGACAATCGGACATCCTCGGGGATCCTATAGGTGGCCATGAGAACTCTACGTCTGCGGGGATAATGGTGGAAGCAATCCTCTCCAAACTTTAGAACGGGGGCAACGGCCGAAGAGGATGCCCTACTAGCCCTAGGTGGCGGTGGGTTTACAGGTGACGACGGTGGAGCTGCAGCTGCCGGACGGTCCCAGATCGACATCCCGCCTGCAGCTCGCAGTTGGGTCAATGGAACCCTGTCCTCAGAGGAGGACGAGGATGGGGAGGCTACTACGAGCTTCTTGCCCTTCTTATCGGAGCCCATGGAAGAAAGCAGAAAGGCTAGAGGACTAACCTGGAGCAAGGAGGGAGACAATGAACACAGATGGAGGGCCCTGGGAACTTAGGTTTTAGGAGAAAGAAGAAGCTTCGGATGCACAAAGAGCTCAGGGACAAGGATGACCCCCTTTTATGCCTGCATTTTGAATCGTCTCACCCGATTTGATCTGCCACGTGGAGGCCCCCTATTAAAGGCGTATCCCAACTGTCGCGTGACTTTATTCGCCTGAGACAAGATGCCTCGATCGGAAGCACAAAGGCATGATCTACGGCCAATGATGGATGCCAGCGACATCACCGCAATGATAGCTGCCACTTTATCTAAGGGAGATAGCCTCGATTTCGAATAAAATCCCTTCGGTTTCAGAGAAAGAATCTCCTACATGGCAGTGGTATAGCATCCCATGCTCCCTTAAATGAAAAGATTTGATCCCTCAAGGAGGCACATGCCCACCATTAAAGATGAGGGTCGAAGGTACCAAAAGTCGACGCTCCTTTCACTCGGCGGGGAAGGCAACTGCATGAGCTCAGGAGCCGAGGGGCATCTGATGTGGATGATCAAGGTTATAGTTAACGGAAGAAGCTGACTGACGGAGGCAAAATCAAAAAATTAAAGTTGTCATGATCCAACATGTTACCTCTGCCTCCAACGCCGACTCTAGTGTCGACCCTCAAGACCGAGCATCGGCCCCCAGACCAAATCCAGTGTCGGCCCCAAGACTGACTCCGATGTCGGCCCCCAGACCAAATCTAGTGTCGGCCCCAAGACCGACTCCGGCGTTGGCCTCGAGTCCGAATCCAACGTCAGCCCTGGCGCCCACGTGGCCCGCTACCTACCTCGGTCCCACGTGGTCCATCTGCGGTCCCATGTGACCCACCAACCAACTACGGCGTACCTACCTGCTGCATGCAATGTCGTTTTGACGAGACTTGGCCCACCAACTGGTCATAGCTGTCCTGTAAGACAGGAAGTGGTCTGTTAGACCTAACAGGTCATTGGGCGGACCCCTGCCGCTATTGGTCTTAATGTTCGCCCGACGCCAGACTATGATGTCTCGGAATTAATAACCGCCCAAAAGGGATAAGAAGACTCCCGACCAGGTATAAGAACCTTCGTTCATGATGAGGGAAGAGACTTTAACTTTTTAACTCCAAGAATTTTGCTAAGTCCCTAGCGAACTCCCGAACAAAGGGAGATTTATTACTGCTTCCCAGACTACTCACTTGAGCATTGAAGGGTCGGAACAACCGGCCTACGGGGACTTTGTGTAGGATCCCAGTCCGAGACGGAGCGTAGGAGCATCCTCAGGCCTATCCTCATCGGACACCGGGTCCTGGACCTCACCTGACATCTAAGGAAGATGATTTAGCAAAAACAAACTAATAACATGAATTATACATCATTGATTTGAGAAATACCTGCTGAGTAATGTATATGATAATATTACTTGTTAATCTAAGCGATTGCTACACTTATTTGAGTTCTTGCCCTTAACCATGCCTAATGTTTTCCCATGCTGTATTATATGATTTAGCTTCAATATTTACCTGGCTACATATAGTCTGGCATCTGATCTTTCAGCATTTATTTTCCCCGTTGCCCAGTTATTGATGCGCCGATGACCTGCATGCATGCATGTTCCAATCTCAGTTCTGTTTCCAGTGATGGACAAGATGATCAGCTCCAATTCGGCACACTTTTACTCACTGTTGGAAAATAGCATAGGGATGATTGGATTTGGAATGCCTGTTTCTCAGGCTGCCAGAGCATGTGGAAAGCTGCAGTGCATTCGAATCAAATCTCTGTTAGAGAAAGCTCCTCCTTCCACTGTAGTACCCGGGAACCAGCGATGGCAACCAAGCTCCAGACTGTTGGGTTCCCTGGACTGACGCTTCGCTCCAGGTGAAGCGCTTAGTCTTCCAGGAAACCCCCGATCCGAAGCGCTGCACAGGTGATTAAATAGGAAGGAGGAGGACTCCTTCCTTCACGCTGCGCTCTTCATCCATCAGGTAATCCCTTGGTTCGAGAGAGAGAGAGAGAGAGAGCGTGAGAGAGAGAGACAGAGAGAGCGCGGGAGGCAGAGAGATGATATCATCGAATCTTGGTTCAGGCCCGCGGCGTCTCGCCGCCTGCCGGGCCTGAGCTTTGGCCGGCGATCCCGTCGGCACGGGGGAGGTGTCCGGCGGGGTGGTGGTGGAGAGAGAGAAGAGAGAGAGGGCCAATTGGCCCTTCTCTCGCGCGGTGGCGGAAGCCAAACCGCTGGTTGGTTCGGGCCCGGCGGCGTGCTCGCCGCCTCGCCGGGCCCGAGCTTGGCCTGTCGCCTCCACCGGCGCCGGGCGTGCATCCGGTGGAGGTCCGGCCGGCCAAGGTGGCCGGCCGTGCCGCCGGCACAGCATCGTGCCACGCAAAAGGGAGAGAGAGGGCGGCCGGCCGCGGCGGCGGCCGGCTCTGGCCCGGCCATCGGCGGCCGGGCCAGGCCGGCGGCGGCCCTGGCCGCCGGCCAGGCGTCCCCTGTTCGGTGAAACAGGGGATCGGGGTTGGGTTGGCCTGGGCCGGCCGGTTTGGGCCTTTGGGTGCAGCGAGATTTGGGGTTGTTTTTGGGCCCCGTAACGGGCCGGGATTAGCAAAATAATTATATGGCTAGAATCTTGGTGAATTCTAGTTTCATGGGTATTTTTACTTCCCCAATTGGGTATGTATAGTGGGAGATATTCGAGCCCAAAGTAGGGCCCATGAACTAGTCTGGGTAGAAATTCTAAGGGTCATTTTAATATTCGTATTCTAATAAATTAATTGTGTAAATGATCCTGTAGGTGCTCAGACATCTGACTAGCTGATTTATACCTGTTGGATTGCGTACTGAGTAAGTAAGCCAGTTATCAGTATTTAATAAATTATTCATTATATGAATGTTTAAATTGTGAATTATGACATGAAGAATTGTATTGGCTAAATTGTAAGTAGATGAATATTATGAACACATGGTTGTTTATGTGCTATGATTTCATATGTGGATGCTATGCATGAGAGTGCAGTTATTATTACATTGATGATATATTACATGCAATTGTTCAGTAAGTATAATCCACTGTTTATGCAAATAGAGATGTTATTGATATGTTTGTGCATGATGTGAGGTACTGTTATGTGTTTCTCCTTTATCATGTCATACACACACACGTCTAGAGGACGTGTTCTGCTTGTTTATACCACACACACATCTAGAGGATGTGTTCTGCTTGTTTATGCCACCTACACGTCTAGAGGACGTGTTCTGCTTGTTTATGCCATTCACACGTCTAGAGGACGTGTTCTGCTTGGGTTCGAGATGGGCATCTCTGAGTTCTATGAGGTGGCATCACACATCTAGAGGATGTGTTCTGCTTGGTTCGAGGTGGCATCACACATATAGAGTATGTGTTCTGGTGGATTATGATATGGCGTGACCCTGGTATCTGGACCCTTTCAGTAGGGGGATGCTTGTTGGTACACTATTGAGATATTGCAGGGCCGTGGGTCACATTTACAGTTACCATTGAGAGTATAAACAGTGGGTTTACTTACATTGCATGTTTGAGTATTTGTGGAATGTTTAAGCATGCAAATCATTTATGTGCTTATTGATTGCTATGCTATGATTTACTGTATAACGTGGCTTACTTATTGAGTGTAAGCTCATAAAAATCTTACAATGTTTTTGTCAGAGCCACGAGATTGAAGATGGATGGTTGGGGTGATGGATCTTCTATTAAATAAATCAAGACCCATTATTTTGTTGTAACCCCAGTATTGCTTATGTGTAGGGCTTGATGCCCAAATTTTATTATTGTGGTGTGTAAGGGTTTGTAACCCAAAATTTTAGTATTCAGTGATGTATTTGGCTTGGATATACATAATAGTCTAATGTTAAAAATTTTATGACGCCTTGCATGCCCGGCACGCGCGGGTTGTCACCCTAGCCCGATATTGGGTCTGGGCGTGACAGCTTTAGTGGTATCAGAGCTCAGATTATGACCCTAGGGACACGACATATTGACATGATAACACGTAGTGAACATATTTGATGACATTATACTTAGAGGACACTTTAGCTTATGATATTAATCACAACTAATTTAACAAGGAATAGTTATGGCTCCGTACTAGGAGCCAACTGTATGAGGAGGACTCTCTGGCCGGTAATGCTGATCAGCCGGTAGGTCAAGGAACTACTGGAGGTATACCCCTGCCAACCCAGTAGGAACTGAGCACCAGCGATTCCAGTCCGAGATGCTTCAAGCTCTCTCGGGTATGGCGCAGTCTTTGCAGGACATGCAGCATCAGAGTACGCAGCGGAAGCATGGTGGGCCCATAACCCATAGGACCCAGGTTATGATCTTAGGGACATATGCATAATGACACTCTAGGCAAAATACTAGGATGATATTGAGACAATTATGACTTTAAAGGAATTTCAGGAATTATCCTTTAGAAGCTTGAAATTTAAAGTTTATCAAGTAATTGAATTACAAATTTGATAGGAATTAAGAATGAACCATCGCATCAGAAGCAATGATTTTATGTGGGCTCCCTGGCTGGTAGCCTTGACCAGTGGGGAGGCCTAGGGGCTTCTAGGTTTTAACTCTGTCAAACTTGTTGAAATGATTCGTAGCAGTTTCAGACCTTTAAATAATATGGGAGATGAAATTTTAATTGGATATGCAATAAAAGATAGATGAATATATGGAATAAACATAGTAGTGGAAAATTTCAATTGATGACTAATATGACTAGATAACATCATTATGTCCATATTGCAATTGAGTTGATATGTGGATTTGGAGTTAGTAAATCTAAATTTGAATGTAGATGTATATAATGAATTTTTAATAGTGGAACTTACATTGTTGATATTATAAGTTTAAGATTATGAGCTAATCTGCTGGTTATATGGATGATTAATATTGATGATATTTTGGGAATGAAATAGTTAATTACATGTTTTTGATTAATCACAATTGAGTACTTTCTGAATTTGAGTTTGGATGGATAAGTATATATAGTGAATTTTACTAAGAGAACTTTTATTATGGATATTGCATGTTCAAAACTGATTGTTAATTTGCTAGATGTGGAGATGGTTGATATTGATGTTAATGAAATAGTTGACTGCATATTATATCTTGATGGACCATTTAGGAAGAATATAAAATTTTAAATTCTGAGACAATTACTGTTTAAGTTTTTGAGAGCAGTAGACTCTATTAATCTTTAGAACTGATTTTGGCTATAAATGATCAAATATTTTGATGGTAGAAGTGAAAGATTTTAGCAGTAATAAGAATAAGATAAATTTCACTGATAAAGAATTTCATGGGAATTTTCATCTGTTAATAGATTTCTAAAAAGATATATTCATTAATTTATCGTGCATATTATTGTGCCTTTCTTCATAGTTCCTAAGGAGATATCTTTCTCAGGATGGATAAATTATCAATCATCCATAAGTGACATAATTATTGTTAAGAAAATGGGGGAGATGATTTTATTTTGACTATTGCAATTATGGATTATGGTTAAGGATACATCTACTATCACTTTCAAGTCATAGAGAGATTACTATAATTTTCAATTATGTCTTCGGATGGTAAGTGCATTTTAATCTTTATTGACCTTATAAGTCTTGTATCCATCTGAGCTAGATTAGTGAAGTCACTTTGAGATATTTGAAGGGTTTAAATTAGTTGGTCATGTTATGGCATGGGACATTGCATAATCTATAGATGATTTTGATAATCATTGGTAACGAAATAATCGATTCAAGAATTTGAATCATTTAGATTGCATTAATTATTGAGGATATACTGACCTATTCATGAGAAATTGATTGGTTATGGTGGTATTATTGATAATTATGAAGGAGATAAATTAATTATACTGATGATTAATGATGGCACTATTATTCAAAGAAATTAAATTAGTTGATTATGATAATTATGATCCTAAATGATTGGCATAATATTCATTGATGTTAGCTTGAAGTATTCAAGAGTGAAACCAAGTATGTTATGATGATTGAAATAAGTGTCGTAATGATTAGTGGCACATTCAACTATTTATGAGTTGAGAGAGCAGTGGAAGAAAACTATCTTATATCTAATTTACAAGAATTTATAATTGTCTCATCGAGGAATTAAGATACCTGATGTGTTACTAAGAATAGATGACATAATACATATGATGGATTCTATAATATTTATAATGATTGTATTGTGACAAGTTAAAAAAAAAGGGACAGGAAAGAAATACTTCTTAAGGAAATTAATTTATTTGGTAGAAAGATTAAATTAATTTTGAAAGTTGGACATGTCATTTGGGTACTTGGGAATGAAATAAAAGTTTGCTAGTGAGTATCTTTAATGGTACAAAATTTATGGACATTTAATTTCGAGGATGAAATTTTAGTGAGATAAAGATGTTATATTTATTTTTAGTTTAATGGTAAACTACGTAAATTGAGTCTGAACCCATTTGTCTCACTCTTCTAATTTGATGATGTTTTCATAAGGCTTAGTGAATTAAGCTGAATTTCTGTCCAGCCTTCCACCCTCAAATAGATGGACAATCTGCATGAACCAATTAGCTTTTGATGATATACTGCGAGCCTGTGATGGATTTAGAAAGTGCTTGGTATAGCTTCTTACCCTTAGTGAAATTGCTTATTTATTGATTACCAAACCAACATTCAAATGGATTCATTTAAGTTGTCTATGATATAAGGTATAGATCCCCTTTTATTGAAATAAATGAGAGAGAAAATTTTGGTTACTGAGCTGGTTTAACAACTATGAAAAGTATCATTAATTAAAGCAGCTTCATGTAGCTCAGAGTTAATAGAAAAGTTATGTTGATGTAAAAAGAAAGATTTGAAATTTCATGTTGAAGATCATTGGAAGTCTTACTAACCAATTATGTAATGAGATTTGTGTTAGAGGTGATTTGAGCCACAATACATTGGGCCATTTGAGATTTTGATCAAAATAAAGGAGGTGGCTTATAACTTAGCACTGTCTTCATTACTCTTTGGGGTGTTCAATATGTTTCATACCTTTATGACTGAGAAGGTATATTTCAAACCCCGTTATGTGTTAGAAATTGAACCAATTTAGCTTAAGAAAGAATTGACCTATGAAGATCATTTTGTGCACATTGTGGACCGCAAGGATTAAGTTCTGAGATGGTGTAGTTTTCCTTATGATATGGAGTTGGGGAGGTTGCATACAGCTTAGCACTGCCCCCGATCTTATTTGGTGTTCACAATGTATTCCATGTATCTATGCTGAGGAAATATGTTTCAGACCCCAGTCATGTTATAGCTTATGAGCCTATTCAGTTGAGGAAGGATTTATCATATGAGGAACATCCTGTGCGTATCGTGGACCGCAAGGATCAGATTCTGAGGCGGCATACCATCCCTTATGTCAAAGTTCAGTGGAATAATAACTCTGAGAGGGAGGCTACTTGGGAGCTGGAGGAAGAGATGAAATCGAAGTATCCACAATTATTTGAAGGTAATTTATCTATTTTAGATTGTTAACTTTTGAGATTTATAGTATACCAATTTCGAGGCCGAAATTTTTATAAGGAGGGGAGGATGTAGTACCCGGTTCAAACGAACCAGGCTTGGTTCAGATGAACCAGGCTTGGTTCAGATGAACCAAGCTCCAGACTGTTGGGTTCCCCGGACTGACGCTTCGCTCCAGGTGAAGCGCTTAGTCTTTCGGAAACCCCCGATCCGAAGCGCTGCACAGGTGATTAAATAGGAAGGAGGAGGACTCCTTCCTTCACGCTGGCGCACTTCATCCATCAGTAATCCCCTAGTCCAGAGAGAGAGAGAGAGAGAGAGAGCGTGAGAGAGAGAGATAGAGACAGGGAGACAGAGAGAGCGCGGGAGAGAGATGTTATCGCCGGACGAATCTTGGTTCAGGCCCGGCGGCGTGCTCGCTGCCTCGCCGGGCCTGAGCTTTGGCCGGCGACCCCGCGGCACCGGGGGAGGTGTCCGGCGGGGTGGTGGTGGAGAGAGAGAAGAGAGAGAGGGCCAATTCCTTGGCCTGAGCTTTGGCTGGCGACCCCGTCGGCACCGGGGGAGGTGTCCGGCATGGCGTGGTTCGGGCCCGGCAGCGTGCTTGCCGCCTCGCCGGGCCCGAGCTTCGGCCTGTCGCCTCCACCGACGCCAGGCGTGCATCCGGTGGAGGTCCGGCCGGCCAAGGTGGCCGGCCGTGCCGCCGGCACAGCATCGTGCCGCGCGGATGAGAGGAGAAGAAGAGTGAAATTAGGGAGATAAGAGGGAAATTGATGAGATAGAAGGGGGGAGGTGGCTGGCCGCAGTGGCAGCCGGTTCCGGACGGTGGCCGGACTGCCCCAATTAGCCGGTGACGACGCCGGCACAGTAAACAGCCGTGCGGACGATTATCATGTGAGAGAGAGAAATTGAAAGAGAGAATGGGAGGAAGGAGGCCGGCCGCAGCGGCGGCCAGCTCCGGCCCGGCCTCCGGTGGCCGGGCCGGACGGGATTAGGCCGATGGCAAACCTGGCCACCGGCCAGTGGCTGTCCCCTGTTTCGGGCGAAACAGGGGAGCGGGGGTTGGATGTTGGCCATGGGCCGGCTGGGCCGGCCTGGTTTGGGCCTTCTGGGCCGTGCAGCGAGCAGTTTTGGGGTTGGTTTTTGGGCCCGTAACGGGTCGGGATTAGCAAAATAATTATATGGCTAGAATCTTGGTGAATTCTAGTTTCATGGGTATTTTTACTTTCCTATGGGTATGTATAGTGGGAGATATTCGAGCCCAAAGTAGGGCCCGTGAACTAGTCTAGGTAGAAATTCCAAGGGTCATTTTAATATTCGTATTCTAATAAATTAATTGTGTAAATGATCCTGTAGGTGCTCAGACATCTGACTAGCTGATTTATACTTGTTGGATTGCGTACTGAGGTAAGTAAGCCAGTTATCAGTATTTAATAAATTATTCATTATATGAATGTTTAAATTGTGAATTATATTGTGACATGAAGAATTGTGATTGGCTAAATTATAAGCAGATGAATATTATGAAAACATGGTTGTTTATGTGCTATGATTTCATATGTGGATGCTATGCATGAGAGGTGCAGTTATTATTACATTGATGTGATATATTACATGCAATTGTTGAGTAAGTATAATCCACTGTTTATGCAAATAGAGATGTTATTGATATGTTTGTGCATGATGTGAGGTGCTGTTATGTGTCGCCGCGGTTCTCCTTTATCATGTCATACACACACGTCTAGAGGACGTGTTCTGCTTGTTTATGCCACACATATCTAGAGGATGTGTTCTGCTTGTTTATGCCACCTACACGTCTAGAGGACGTGTTCTGCTTGTTTATGCCATTCACACGTCTAGAGGACGTGTTCTGCTTGGGTTTGAGATGGCATCACGCATCTAGAGGATGTGTTCTGAGTTCTGTGAGGTGGCATCACACATCTAGAGGATGTGTTCTGCTTGGTTCGAGGTGGCATCACACATATAGAGTATGTGTTCTGGTGGATTATGATATGGCGTGACCCTGGTATCTGGACCCTTTCAGTAGGGGGATGCTTGTTGGTACACTATTGAGATATTGCAGGGCCGTGGGTCACATTTACAGTTACCATTGAGAGTATAAACAGTGGGTTTACTTACATTGCATGTTTGAGTATTTGTGGAATGTTTAAGCATGCAAATCATTTATGTGTTATTGATTGCTATGCTATGATTTACTATATAACGTGTCTTACTTATTGAGTGTAAGCTCATAAAAATCTTACAATGTTTTTGTCAGAGCCACGAGATTGAAGATGGATGGTTGGGGTGATGGATCTTCTATTAAATAAATCAAGACCCATTATTTTGTTGTAACCCCAGTATTGCTTATGTGTAGGGCTTGATGCCCAAATTTATTATTGTGGTGTGTAAGGGTTTGTAACCCAAAATTTTTAGTATTCAGTGATGTATTTGGCTTGGATATATACATAAGAGTTTTATGTTGAAAAATTTTATGACGCCTTGCGTGCCCGGTACGCGGTGGGTTGTCACCCTAGCCCGATATTGGGTCTGGGGCGTGACAAGTCTCTCTTGAAGATGGATGACTTTCTCATCCTTTACACGTTCATACTGGCAAGAGAAATTCTAATCGTATTTTGAAGTAAATTTTTTTGCGACATTGGCACAATAATTAAAAATTTGTCTTATGACAGTGCTGAGTAGAGTATGTTTCTGAGACTATCTTCTCTCGCTACTTTCACTGTGAATCAATCCAATTACGTCGTTGATAAGTCAATTTAATTTTATTCACATTATATTGTTATTGTTAATTAAATTCCAAGCCTCTCTCAGAATTTACTATCCCCAAACATTTCAAGGCATATGGAAATAATAACTGATGGAAGAAAACAAGAAAAGCGACACTAAATTTGCTGCCACGCTCCATGAACTGGCAATCTCAATAATATGAGATACTTCAAGCTATCAAAGAATCATGTGTGTTGGGGTTGTCGATTGCTAGTTCCGACTCAAGCGAATGGCTAGCACTTTGTTATGTATGATCTGGCCCCAACGGGTCGGGTCGGGTTTAATTTTTAAGACCAACCGTACTCCGGTTCCTTGGGTTGCGATCGGGTGGGGGTACGGGTCGGATCTGGAATCCGGTGCGCAAGGCAATTCATATGTAACTTCCCTTCCACAGCGCCGAGGAGAAGGACGGCCATGGCGGAGATCAACAGGCTCCGGGCCAAAGTCACCGCATCTGTGCCGTCGTCTGGAAACCCTCCCTCCACTCTTTTGCGTGCTTCCGAGTGCCCCAAAACCCTAGAGGAAGGGAAGCACTCCGACGACGACGACGACGCGGTAGGGTTTCTTTTGACTTGTGTCTCTAATCTCGATCATTTGCTATCTGGTTTCTTCAGCTGAAATGATTGCTAGAAAATAGAATTAGCATCTATTTCTCCTTGTTTATATGAATCTCTTGTTGTTATATGTCCTGTATTCGATGGCTGGTTACCTAATATTGCAATCTTCTTTCTTGGATACGCCCCCATTTGCCGTATGTTATCCATCTGGTGGTTCTTACGAGAAGAAAACAACAACATGCCCCAATTGTGTCCATCTTATGTTCTCTCTCTAATTTGAATTTTTTAACGAAGGCTTATGCAGCGGCGCTCATGTGTTTTTGCAGTATAATTTCTGTGCTTGCATGTTTGTTCGAGTGTTCTGCTTAGTTATTGATTTCTTCTGTGGGTGGATTAGTTCTTCGATTTTTCATGATAATGTGCTATTTGAATAGAAACACGCCTCCTTGCTTCCGCTTCCCGCACTCTGTTCATTTACTAATCTTAGTAACATATGAAATTGCAAGAGCACAGTGTATGCAATGAAGAGATAGAACAAGAGTTCAGGTGTGGGGAAAGATGTGTGAGAGAGAGAGAGAGAGAGAGAGAGAGAGAGAGAGAGAGAGAAGGAAGAAGAAGAAATAAAGTGATTTTTTACATAGGCAAGCCTTAATTACATTATACCCAAAAGCACTTACCCATTTCATCTAATCAATTTTAATGCCATTGCATATATCTTCATCTCTCTCTCTTTTATTTTGTATGATAGATCTTTTATAACGAAATGAATCAGTTTTGTGATTTCTCTCATCCATCAATCTTGTCTAGGCCCTCATTTTCTATTCTATATTCATTAGAATAGTGTATTTTTCATATTCAATTTCTTTTTTCTGATTTTAAGCCTTTGTTTTCTAAGTCTTTCTTCCATAAATCCAATCTAGAATTTAATCTATATTATCTATGATAACATACCCCAGGTATATCTTCCTAAGTGTTGATAGTTAGTTCATCTATAATTAGCATAAAGATATTTGATTAGTGATCCCTGGCATAACCCCAATGTGAATCGAAATATACTATTCTATTTTGTTTAATTATAATCTTCTTGATAATATAGGTGAAGTAAAATATTGAGAAAAATGTGAATTGCTTAATGTTTAAGTTGATTATATATTATTCAGTAAATAATCATCTAAAGCATTTCTAGATACAAAGCTATCTATGAGTTTTTCATATTTTCTTCAAGCATTTTTCCCTGGGAATCAAGGTTAATGGAACTCTTCCTGTGTTTGCTTAAGAACTGCCAAGATATTCAACTATAATTTATATTTGTATTTTTCCATAATGAAGGTTTTCCTTGTTCTTAACTTCTGCATATTATGTGGTTTTGCCAAATCTATGGCCAGCCCAGAGGTGCTGAAGGAGGTTAGCATGTAATGGGATGTAGCACCTGCTAATACACGTGCTAGCATTTTGTTTTGTTTTTCTCTTTGCCTTTGTCTCAATAGTAATTTTTTCCCCCTTTTTAGTTATTTGTGATTTTTCAATAATTAGATCACTTTTCATACATTGCATGTCTTCTGATGTATTTTTGTCTTTAAGAAGTCTGAGTCATTCAATGGAGTTCAAAAATCTCCTGTTGGAACTATAGTTATTAAAGCATAACTAAAGCCAACCTGACCAAGTGTTCGGATGTCTGAGCCTGCAGTCCAACTATTAGGTCCACCGACCAGACTAGGTTATACTGAAAATATGCAAAAATTTTAAAATTATCTTAAAATGTATACAATGTTAGAAAAATATGGGTAGTTGGTGATAAATCATCTATTTTAAAAATAAAAATTTAAAGAATTTTTAACAATAATTTATATTTTATAAATCAAAATAATACTCATGATATTTGAAGATCCCAATAACATAATCATCATTTATTATTATACAAAATGCAAATTGTAAAGTACAAAAATATCAAATTATGATCACCAATGTTGCAAAATAAAATTCTGGAATAGATAAGATATGCATATCATATCTACATAGGAATTAAATCAATTGAATAAATGTATATAATTTCCATGGATACACTCTTAATATAAATATTCTTTAATTTCAGCATAAATTTACATTACTTTTTTATTTTTTTAATTTTAGTATAAATATGAAGCGCCCATGAATTGTTCAAACAAATATTATTCAATGTCGCTATATACTCTGGCTCCAATGACATACTATAGTTAAATGATGAGGAAGAAGGGGACAAGATGAAAGAAGAGCAATTAAATGATTTGTGGGAGACTGTGGACAGCAAAAAAGTGAGGGGAGGGGGCAGGAAGGGGAGGGGGTAGGCCTTGCTGCTGCCTATTGGCTGTTGACCATCACTGTTGTGGCAAGCTGTAGCCCACTGCCACATGAGGAAGGGAGAAGAGAGAGATCTGGCAGGAGATGAGGTGGAGGGAGGGGTTTGGTTTGTTAGCGAAGAGAGAGGACTAAGTGAGAGTGGTTGCCGAAGAGGGGAATAGAGAGAGAATATCTTGTTTGAGCGAGAGCATGCTTGCCTCCCTTCTATTGCATCCATCCGTTGAAAATGATGGATCACTGGATGAAGAACCAGAGAAGGGAAGGAAAAGGGGTAGGCCAATGAGGGAAGGAGGTGGGCAATTAGGACTTTCTTTTCTTAAACAAATATTTTATTATTATCAAATGTCTAAAATGTTTCTGAATTTTAAATTGACCCCTGTCCAAGTCAGGGGCACTTTAGTCCTTTGGTCAAGTGAACACCAGCTGGTTCTTTTGGGATTTGCCAAGTCACCATTTTTTCTGAAAAACTGGTTGGATCACTAGTTTTTTCTGATAAACTGGTCAAGTTGCTGGTTTTTGGCTAGGTCAGGTGCATTTATGGTCATTTGGTAAAATTGGACTGGCCTATAGTTCTGTTCACAGGTTTTCTGGTCAGATTGGCTGGTCCAGTCTGGGTTTGATAGCTATGATTTGAACTAATCAAGTTGTTTGTATGTGTCAATTCAACAGAGTTATTTTAATATGTTGCCAGAGATTGTAGTTGATATGTTAAGTTGTTTACTTATATATTTAACCAATCCATGCAATGCAAGGAAATATTGTTAGCTTCTTATAGATGCCTACTCTTTAGTGAACTTTGGTAGTATTAGCTTCGACATTATTGCATTTGCATTGAATCTTCATAAAGTTGTATCCTTACTTATCCTTTTGTGGGAACTTTATTTTCTTTACTAAACTTGAAAGGGGTTGAAAGGCTTCCTTATTTTGCCTACTATACTTTGATGTTCTAAACCAAAATATATTAAGACAATCCTATATAATGAAAATAGGGGTTTGCTCGAGTTCAACCGATGATGGAGGATTGGCACCAGCCATGTCTGAATGGAGTGGAGTTGCTTGAGGATTCTAATCATAATAAGCATTTTCTTCCCACTGGATGTGAAGGGTATCTTGAATGTAATTTTGTGGCCCTAAGTGGAATTTTAATTCGCTTAAGTTCCAGATAAGATGTGTTGTTCTTAAAATTGATGCGATGCTGTTAGCTGCATGAATTGCCAGGATTGATGTGCTTCTTGGAGGAGGCTTGCATGAAGGCCAGTTGACAGAAATAGTTGGGCCATCATCTTCTGGTAAAACACAAGTAAGAATTCTCTATGTTTTGACTCTATAGAACTCTCAAACATTAAATATTTACAAACTCAGGGATCAGTTATTTTAATGGCAAATGCTTGATTATCTGCACATGTAATATTCTTAGCCCAAGTTTGCTGTTTTGGCCTACGTTGTCTCAAATTTAAATATGCTGTCAACAGCCATTGTGCCTTCTAATTCACCATTGTGCATATGCAGGTTTGTCTATATTCTGCTACACATGTGGCGGACAAGCATTTCGGTGGAGTTATGTACTTGGATGCTTGTAATTCTTTTTCTCCAAAGCGTATTGCATGTATGGTTGATCAACTATCTAGCTTTTCGTCAGGAGAGGTTAAATCTTATTCTTTGTCTAAATTCTTTGTAGATTTAACGGTGTTTGGTCATATAGTGAATATCAAGGATTACATATTCTGTGATCCTATAATATTAAATTGTTTTAGCAATAAATAGAGCCTACTCTTGTGTTTAACCCCTCATTTGTTTAATGAATTTCTTAATTAGCTTTTGATTTTAGGCCAGAGAAAGAAGGCTTAAAAGGATTATGAGCAATATATTATGTTGCTCAGTATTTGACATCTTTGCACTGTTGGATGTACTACACCAACTGGAATTCACATTAAAGCATCAGGTCTTTATCCAACCAAAAATTATGATCTTGTTATAACTGTATATTTATCATTCAACACCTTGATTTTTTGTGATAAATGGTTCAGGTAAAAAGTGGAGATACTAAGATATGCTTGCTTATTATTGATTCAATCTCCTCTCTCCTAACCCCTATCCTTGGAGGCAAAGGTTCTGAAGGTATATCACTGATGCTCTATTGTAGATTCTAGTATTTTGGAAGTAGATTATTCATTGGCAATCCCCTATTCTAATTTAATGTGCATGCATCATGCTAGTTCCAAATTATAGCTATTGTGAAGTTGTGAGATGGCATTTTCTAATTATGCCATGAGGGTAATCCTTTTATACCTATATAAATAGTTCAGTACAGGATTTATTTTATGTACATACAGACTAATCTTAGGGTGAATGACTCTGTATTGGAACAAGTGTAGGAGTCAAATTTAGTACATCAGGAAGTCCTGATCTGAAAAGCTGACCCTCATAAATTTGTACAAGTGAATGCAAGAAAAACCATGTAAGAGGCTGAATGGTTTAGCTTAGTTCAGATTAAAATTTGTTGTTAAAATTTTAAAACTGTCTAAGATTCCAAGTGGCAGAAATCAGAATTTGCCAAGTTGGTGGTGTTATGCAACTTCAGCAGATGAGTGATGTTGTCGCTCAATCCAGGCTCAATACAAATAACTGAGTAGGCAAGCCTAATCTTCCTGGCAACAACTGACTTATTCTGAAGCAAATCTAACTTCACATTCTTAGACATATATGTCTGGTTGTTATGGTTTAGCTTAGTTCAGATTAGGCTGATTGAGAATCAGTGTGATGGATTAGGCCCTGAAGAACCTCATAAAGTTAAAATTGAGAATTATTTGCAGTTTATAGAAATTTTAAGCACTTGGTTGTGAGAATTCACGTTGTTCCTGCAATTTACTGCAATATAGAGATTCACGAGGCCTAAAGCCTAAAGTAACTCCATCTATCTCCTCTTGATTTATCTGGAAGATGAAGATGAAATGGAAGAAATGGTGAAAAATGGCTGATTGCCAAGGTGTATTATAGATCGTCAACTAGCTCCATCTATCTCTTGATTTATTTAGAAAATGAAGATGACATAATCAGCTGCATTACATTTCTGTAATGGTCTTTGACATGTCCATACAAGTGCACAAGATGCAATAGGTGCAAAGCTCCTCCTTGCTTAATTGTTTGATGGATGTTGGAAAATGCAGGACGACTTTTGATGGTGTCTACTGGAATTATTTTGAAGAAACTGGCAAATGAACACAATCTCTCTGTTTTGGTAAGCACAAATATATTTAAAATTCTGGTGTTATTTACTGACTATGTGGTGCAAAATTGATTGTTTGGAATCTTGCTATAAAATATTCCATGTTAGACACTCTACAGTCTACGTGGTAAATGGGTTTTCCTGAATGATAATCTCAAGCCTATGCTTCTCCAAAGTTCACTGAAATTTCTGGTTTTGCTAGCATCACGCTTGCTCTTTGTAACCAGGCCTTCAGCCATGTTGCCTTTGTTCCCTTGCACTATTTTTTATTGCCTGAAGCAAAAAGTTCACTTTCTAGGTGCTGTTTAAATGTACACGGGACAAATTGGGACATCCAGAGAATATTGGCCCAAATTCTGTCTGACAGAAACTGAAAATGTTAGGCAGGAACTTTGCTTTTCTCCTGGAACTGCTGAAATAGAGCCTCATATCACTTGCTTAACATGAAAAATGTTAGATTTTATATACCTTAGTATTGGCACAAAAGTAGTCCTAAATTTGTTTTATGATGTCAATGGAGGTGACTAATCATATGGTCAGCGGAGAGGGAGGAATCTTGAAGCCTGCGTTGGGTGAAAGTTGGAAGAGCATTCCACATGTACGGCTACAACTTTCTTATGATCAAGGGAGCAATATTTGTAATGCATCAATATTAAAGCACACATTCATGGTAAGCTTCTTTTACATGTTTGACCGCACTCCCTTTTAAATATTTATATATATAAATTGATCCACTACATATACTATTTTTGCCTAAGAATTGATGGTTAAATAAAATATTCCATTATGAGTCATTACATCAAAGTTGTGAAGAATTGATTTGATACATGTTAAAGAAAAAAGCGATAGCTGTAGGTCAAAAATTACATTAGAGAAAGTACTAAAAAAATTATTATTTTTTGCATTTTACAAAAAAATATGATTATAAACTGAATATTATGGAAAAAAATGATTCATATATGAATGATAATTTCAATCTATAAAATGAGGATCCATTCCACCTCATGCCATTAGGGTAGGGATTCCCTATTGGGGATGGGGTGGAATAGGAATAAGTATATCTTCATTTCGTCTCGTAGTCTTGTACTTAAGTACTATAATACTCATATATTTGAATGATATTAGTTTTTAATCTAATTTAAACCTTTAATTATTTTGGTGATAACTATAAATTTAAGATATAAATGTTAAATTTATTAATAGGTTTAGTGAGATATTTTTTAATTATATTATTAATTTATACTTTTTACTAAAATTCATATATGCTACTAGGAGTAAGCAGACTGAACGAAGATAGCATGGGGATGAAGATTTATCATTCCTTATGAGGTGGGGATGAGGATGAAAAAATTCTTGTTTATGGAATTAGGGTGGGGATAAAAATTTTAATCCCCATCTTTGGCCCACCCTCTTACCATCCCTAAATTCATATGGCTGATCTCAACTAATTTGGGATCAAGACTTTGTTGTTGTAATTATCAATAATTTAATTTTGGCGAAACAGGAACCAATATGACCAAGACATCTCATCCCGGAGAGATTTCAGGATCAATTTTGGCCATCTCGTCTTGTCATATTTTGGTCATAATATATTATAATTTTAATTTTAAATCCATCTAATTTATTATTAAGATATAACTTTTGGAGTTTAAACATATTTAAAAATTGAATAAAACATTAAAGCTTTATAAATATTTTTTTAAAAAAATTTCAAGCAAGTACCGAGATGCCTAACTAGGTTGGGGATTGAGAAGAAACGGGACATGGGGTGTTTCATTTCATAGAAAAATGGGGACATCTTTTTCCCATGAGATTTAAAACCTTGATAACCATTACATCAAAGTTGATGATCTATCATAACATGCACTAGGAACAAGTGTTGCATATTAGAATTTTACTATCATCTATTAAGGACAAAAGCTAGTGAGCAATCTTGTCCTTTATATGCATTTGATTAGTTTGTGATTGCACCTACTTTTCATAACATTGAGTGATCTATCATATCATGCACGGGGAGCAGGTCATAGTTACATGCTAGAATTTTACTACCATCTATTAAGCATAAAAAGCCAGTAGTGATCTTGTTCTTTTTATGCATTGGATTGGTTTGTGATTGCACGTAATTGTCACTCTTTTGATCCATTCATTTGTGTGCATGTGAACTATTTTGTTAACTCTGGGTGTCTACTGCTTTTCTGGACAATTTCTGTCAGTCACAGTTCACAAGATCAATGGTCGTGGTTTTCACATGCTCATTCCAGATCTTTTGCTTGTTTTGTTTGTTACAGCATTCTTAGACTTGGCTGTAACCCAGCTCAATTTGAAAAATAATTCTCTCCAAGACAATCCATGTTCATGGCAGTTGATCAGAGTGTTTCTTCTTTCTATGATATCAGACCATGTGTTATACATATCTTTGCTAACAAGAACTGTCAGTAATTAAGAGTCAGGTAGGAGTAGAAGTTATTTGGAATTCATCAGTTCCAATTTCCAGGGACAACCCTTCTGGAGGATGACAAACCGTATGGATGTCTTAAGTTAGTTTTCAATTTGATCAATTGTTGTCAAGCCTAGGTTCGTCCTCCATAGGGTTCCTCTCATCCAGTAGCCATCAAATAGGCTTCTAATGAATAGTGTGCTAGTGTAGCTGTTCATGATTCGCTACAGGTGCAATCTGTAACTTACGATCATGTTGAGGTTGAAAGATTATTGCATTCCAATTGTTATGTTTGTTGCTTTCTCAGACCATTTTTAGAATGTTGTCATGGTCGCAGGCTTCTGGTCGAACTGCAAAATTTACAATCCACAGTTGAAGCTAAGAGCTGCTCTGCAGATAAGATGTGGAGGTAATGGGAAGAGGCACAGGGCTTCTTGCCGATTCCAGACGAGAGGGAAATATCTTGCAGAAGGCGCTCGACTGATTGTGTTTTGTTTTGTTTGGTTTGGAAGCGAAGTCCCTTTTATTCTCTAGTTTTCGGCTTTTTCTTCTTTTTGTGTGAGGGCCCGTGATACCTGGGCTCTCTTAGGAGGACGGCTGTCTATCTGACTGATATGAACTCATTGAGAAAAAGACGATGGAGTCCGCTCCAATGGGTGTCACGGATGGAGAGGAATCCCTCGCGTTGTCCTTTAAACGTCTACTATTATTATATCAAACCTTAGGAGGACAGGGAACACCGATCAGGCGGAGAAAGGGCAAGGCAGTTGCAGGGGGCGTGGGTATGGGGGAGTGTCATCCAATGGTCATATTTGTAATTTCTTGGTCCTATGGAAATATTGGATGTTAATTAATCCCAGCAGAGAAAAATGTTACAGGAACTCTGCATTGAAATCTGGTTGAGCCATGGTTTTTCAGATGTCCGGTTACCGGTCGTCCAAGTCAAAATAAGGGCAGTAGTTAGCCAGATAAGAGTGTTTGTAACATCACATAGCGAGGAGTTACAGTTTGTATACAAGTATCTGGCTTTAACTGGCAGACATATTTAGGTCTTCAATACCGACAAAAGAGGAGTGCGCTTATTTAGAGTAGTTCAGGTTGTGTATCCTGGTCGCTAGATGATCAAGGATTGATGTCATGAAATTGAGTGGCAATTATTATTGAATATTCCTTTCGATAAGAGCATTCAGCAAGGAGTAGCATGACTCGCAGGGACTTTTGAGTTACTGAAAGTGTAGCAAGATGCAAGCTGAACGAGTTCCGCCTCTGAGATCAGAAATCGCTACCCTCGCTCGCAGAGATGCGCGCGCTGCAGCGCCGCCCGCATTTGAATGTTTGGATCAGATGCAGGAGTCTCGGCCTATCATAGCTTGACAGGTCATACTGCGTAATCCGGTAGGAACAACTCTCTTGGTAGGCAGTCTAACGGCACGTGCATGTGGCTGCTGCGCATAAAAAAACCAAAAAACAAAAATATTTTCGGATACGCATGTGGTTGCGTGCAGCTAAGCTAATCATCATGCGTTTCCAGGAGGGGCAGAGTCGTGAAAGAGATGGAAAATGTCTGCAATTGTACGATTATATAAGCAGCCACCGCCAGATTGAGATTCAACTAGGACAGGCCGGAGAACGACGTGCTGGCGGTCCCGTCGGTAGTCTTTTGCCGTGTGGCTTTGGCTTGGGAGCTGCCGGTCGGTTGTCGTCGTCCCTGATGCCAGGGCTTCGACGGCAAGCCGAGGCGCAAGAGAGCAGTAGAGTGGTGGGCCTCTGGATTGCTATATGTGGCCAGAACGGGTAGAGGAAGAGATAGGGGCCAGAGAACAACTTGCTCGGCTTTCTTTTTAACCCAGCGGTTTGGACTTGGGATGATGGGTTGAGCTTTGATATGGTTTGGAAACCAACATCGTCGCGACGCTACCTTCTACGAAGATCAAGAATCCTCTAATTTCTAACACGTGCTTCATGGCTTTTGAAGTGTCAAATTTTAATTTCTCCGTTGAATTTTAGTAGACATAATACAAATTGGCAAGTAAAGTTTAAACTAGGGCTTAAAATAGATTGAAAATGAAGTCATATTCATGCTTATTTTTATTTGACAAATACAGAGAGAGAGAGATATATATATATATATATATATTAGATATAACTATAAAAGGATGTATGTGAAAGTCGATGTAAGTTATAAGGTTAGACTTTACGATCATCAAATCAAAAGCATTCAAATGTGATCATTTGTTCTCTTTAAAAAGTGGATTACAAATAGATCCAAAGGTATCCGTTTGAAAAATACCTATCTTTTTATGATGAAAGCCTATACATATCTTGATCGGTAGATGTGGATGCAAAATAGATATAGATGAGTATTATTCGATCTATTTTTATTTATCAATAGTTTAAAATTGACATAAATCCGCTTGATGGTGAATGCATGGCGTCCAGGTTCATGGCCTCCTGGTTTAAGTCCACGCTTTGTTAGCGTACAACATTGATAGGTCCTAAAAGTATTAGCACTAAAATGGTAGATCAAGTACATATTTTTTTAAAAGAAATATAAGTGGTAGCCTCATTATTAATAATTATTATTTTTTAATCAAAATATATCTTGAAATAACTTTTCTAATGTTCTTATCGTATAGATGAAATTTTGATATTTATGATTTATAGATCTAAATAAATCCTTAAAAGATATTTTTATAATTTCTAATTAGTTTTTATTTTTAATAATATATTCTTTCTTTAGTAAGAAATTTTATGTTCATCCCTAATTATATCCATATATGTTTCACATATATTTGATATGATACTTTACGTTTTAATCAAAGTCAAATCTTTATGCTAAACATTAAAATAGTAAAATAATTTCATATTGATGAACTTTGTGCGGACCATATATGGCAATCAGCAACTCAAAGGATCCTCCTACAAGTATTCAGAGGCAAAAGAGGTGCATGAATGGATGAGGAATGCGGCCATAAAATTGTCATTTTTTTTCACTAAAATAGATTTGTATAATAATTAAGAAAAGCTTGAAGAAAAATAAAACTATTTTTCATAACTCAAAAACATTAATTTTAGAATTTTTTTAAAAATTTTATTTTATAATTTATTATATTTAAGTAACACAAAGATCTTTCCTTTTAGGCAATTTATAAAACGTTTCCAAGCCGCCTCCTCTTTAGGGAGTTTTAGCAGGCTCCATCGAACCCTGGAAAGATTTAAACATTTAAAATTAATTTGTAGGGCCAAACTCCAAGGAAAGAGATCCTCCAAATATTAGCTCATGCTGCGCACACGATATTCTTTAGGTAGTGTTTGATAGGATTATCCATGGATAAGCTGGCTATCCCTAGGAATATTCCTTAGCTATCCCTCGTATCAAATGCAAAAAGGTAAATTCATTGAATAATTTTTTTTTACTCTTATTTGAAGGGATAACCAACTATTCCTACATTTTCTAGGGAATAAATTAAAGAAATATCCCATGGTTAACCATGGATTATCCTTTGGTTAACTTTATTCCCAGCTATCCCTTAAAGTTATAGCTTTTAGGAATAAGAGGGGATATCCCCTCTTATCCCCTGTTTCAAACACTACCTTAGTAAAGGTGAAAGAATAGTTCACTCTGTGCCCGCCACGTAGCTACGTGCTTTTGACCGGTGGACCCTAGAGTCGCCTTATCAAACTGCAGCATGTGCGGTCTCCTTCTCTGCCCGATGTGGGACTAAAAAATATTCCCCTCTGCTTGGCATGTGACACCTCCCGCAGACCGGAAGCCGCTGCGAGGGGTTCAATCCAAAGTTGTCAATTTCGTTTCGTTTCGGCCGAGACGTTTCGTTTCGGTAGCTTATACGAAAAGATAAGCATTACGTTCGGAAATTTTTTTGGCCATTTCGGTGCGTTTCGGTATATTTCGATCGTTTCGGTATGTTTCGGCTATTTCGGCAAAATATGTTTCAGAAACTAATTTATGAATTATTATTTATTAAACCTTTCAAAATGATTTTAATATATATATATATATATATATATATATATATATATATATATATATATATATATATATATATATATATATATATAATATCAAAAAAATCCTAGTTATTCTATCTCCACGATCATATCTCTTAAAAACTCAAACTCTTTATTTTATGTTATTATTATTTATAAGAATATAAATTATGAATAAATTTTCATTATATATATATTTCAAACTCTTAAAAACTCAAAATCTTTATTTTATGTTGTTATTATTATTTATAAAGAATATAAATTATAATAAATTTTTATTTTATATATATTTCGAAACGAAGCTCCGAAATGATCCGATGCCGAAATATTTCGTTTCATAAGCTAAACCAAAACATAATCCGAAACGAAATTGATAACTTTGGTTCAATCCCGCCCCTTCTCCGCCTTCCTTCAATCGAACTACACGAAAACTGTTGGGCCTGGTGTGGTACTATCAAGGCCCAGATGGGCTAACTTGTATTGGGCTGGGTTTTAGTCCAAGGGTTGAGATTAAAGTCACGGGTGTACATGGACTTGGAGATTACTTTAATCTCATTGAGTTAGTCCATGGAAGTTTTTGTTGAGTCTGGGCCTGGTCCACTTCGTGGATATATTTAAATCCTAGTCGCTAGAGTTTGAAGGAATAGAGAACAAATTCTTTTCTTCCAAAAAATCCTTTCTCTCATCGTAGGGCGGCAGCCCTCTTTTCCACCTCCCCATCTTTTTCCTTTCTCAATTGTGCGGGCAAGAAGAAGCGCTCACGGCTAGCGGAAAGAGGGATTCGTGCGTTGTGAGAAGGAGAAGAAGCAGCCGGTTATAGGTGCGTGGTGGAAGACGCCTTCTGTGAAGTCCGTGGCCTTGGATCAGTATGTGGCCTTGGATTCCAAGTGAAGAGAGTCTTCACGAAAGAAATTCCTTCTTGGCGGAAGAACGTTGCCGTCAAGGGAGCCGCCTGGTGCTGCAACATTGCCGTGGGGTTGGCTACGTGGAGGGCGGAAGCACGCACAGCAGAATCGGGCTTTGGTGTTCACGTGAAGGGAGCCGCTCGGGAAGACGGCGCTGTGAATACGTGAAGAGTCCTTCAGTGGGACTCTCGCGTGGGTTCTATCACTGGAAGCCAAGAAGCCACGGTATCTTTTCGCGTGGGAGTTCCATCACTAGAAGCCAAGAAGTCCATGATGACATAAAGGAATTAATTCTAGGAATTAATTAGAAATTAATTTTAAAAATAAAGAGGCATGGAAGGAATTAATTTTAATAAATCTTGAATCTTGGATTAAGAGACTACATATCTAATTATTGACAACGGATGAAAGCCCAACGGTACTTCTCTAGCGAGGTTGATCCCACTGCTGTTCTTCAGGGACTAAACCCCAACAAGTGGTATCAGAGCTTGGTTCAGAAATCAGAAACAAGAAGTAGTTGTTTGAAGATCTTATAGCCTGATTAACGAACAAGCATGGTTGGTTCAGAAACAACAAGAAGTTATTTGGAGATCTTAAAGGATTGAATTTGGAGATCTTCAAAGGGTTGAAACAATCTCAACAAAGTCCATCAAGTTACTTCTTAATTTTCTAAAATTTATTTTTATGCTATTTTTATTTTGGTTGAGACCTCGCCATGGGTAGTAGCATAAAAATAGATTTTGAAAAGTTTGATGGGAAGGAAAGTTTCTCCATGTGGAAAGTTCGGGTAGAGGATCTTCTGGTGCAATTGGATTTAGATTTGGCTTTGGAGGAAAAGCCAGATAGGATGACAGATAAGCAGTAGATGTTGTTGGAGAAAAAAGGCATGTTCAATGAGCAGGGGATGTATGGCGGATTCAGTCCTTTATTCATTGCTGGAGGAGAAGACCCCGAAGGGACTCTGGTTGAAGTTGCAAGCCCTCTATATGGGGAAGAATATGTGCAACAAGTTGATGTTGAAAAAGCACCTCTACAGCCTTCGGATGTCAGAAGGTGGAGATGTGCTGGGCCACATCCAGGTGTTTGACCAGGTGAGCAATGAATTGCTGAATATCGGGATCAAGATAGAGGAGGAAGATAAGGCACTTTTGCTATTGTGTTCCCTGCCCATATCACATGACTCATTGGTCATGACGCTGCTCTACGGGAAGGAGACATTGTTCTATGAAGACATTGTCTCGGTGCTTCGGATGAATGAGCAGAGAGAGAGGATGTACCAAGGAAGCTATTCCCCAGGAGGGTCTATCAGTTGGGGAAAGGTCAGGCAGAGGCAGAGGCAGGGACATGAGCAAGCCTAGGGGATGGTTACAGTCCAAGAAGGCTAAGTGCTATAAGTGTGGTGAGGTAGGACATTTTAAAAGGGATTATCCTAAGTTAAAAAAGGAAGAAAATTGAGGATCTAAATTTGTGAGTACAGTTGCAGGCCAGAAGATGGAGGATAATCTCTTGGTGGTATCAGATGGTCACAGTCATAGTACATAGATGTGGACCTTGGATTCAGCATGTTCTTATCATTACACTCCCAACCGGTCGTGGTTCAGTACTTACACAGAGGTTGATGAGGGGTGTATGACTCTTGGGGATGATCACCCTTGCAAGGTGGCAGGGATTGGCACAGTGAGGATGAGGATGTTTGATAGCATGGTGCGCACTCTTACCAGCGTGAAGCATATTCCAGAACTCAAGAAGAATCTGGTGTCACTGGGGTACCTGAAGCAGACTGGATACAGCTTCAGCAGTCATACCAGGAGTGGAGTTCTGAACATCTCCAATGGAGCTATGGTGGTGATGAGAGGTAGAAGGTTGGAGAACAACCTATACAGGTTAGAGGGCTCTGTGGTGACAAGAAAATCTGAGGTAGCAGTTGTGGAACATGATCCTCGAGATGTGTACATGATGTGGCATTACCGCCTAGGACACATGGGAGACAGGGGGATGAAAGAACTGAGCAAGAGAGGACTACTTCCGGACCTGAGTGGTGGAGTCATGGAGATCTGTGAGCCATGTCAGATGGGGAAGCAGAAGAGTATGCAGTTCTTGGTCAGCACAGCTAGAGTGCAGAACTCCTGGAGTTAGTACACATGGATGTCTGGGGACCAGCCCCGGTTTCTGCAAGGAATGTGACCATATACTTCTTTACCTTGATAGATGATTTCTCAGGAAAGCAGTGGATCTACTTCATGAAGGAGAAATCAGAGGTCTTCACCAAGTTCAGAATCTGGAAGGCCGAGGTGGAGAAGGAGCATGATAGGAATGTGAAGTGTCTGAGGTCAGACAGTGGTGGGAAATACACCAGCAGGAAGTTTCAGAGATTTCTTGAGGAGTGGGGCATCAAAAGACATTTCTCGGTGATGAAAACTTCTCAACAGGGAGGGGTGGCTGAGAGAATAAACAGAACACTGTTGAAAATAGCAAGGTGCTTGAGGCTACAGGCAGGGCTTCCAAAGATGTTCTGGGTTGACGCAGTAGGTACAGCTAGCTATTTGGTCAATCGGTCACCGCACACCATGTTGGATGGAGGCATTCCAGAGGAGATATGGTCTGAATGGAAGGCAAACCTGAACCATCTGAGGGTGTTTGGATGCACGGCATATGTGCATATTGGTGCTGGAGAGCGGAGTAAGTTGGACGCCATGTTTAAGAAGATGGTGTTCCTGGGCTACCCGCATAGAATCAAGGGGTATCGGTTATGAGATCCCTTGAAGAAGAAGGTTGTCATTAGCAGGGATGTGACCTTTGATGAGAGCTCAATTCTCCAGAGCAGAGATGGTACAGATGCACAGTAGGGACTACAGGAGGTGGAACTCGGTAACACTAGTCAGATGACCTCCTACACAGTCATGCCATTTGCTAGTGGACCAGGAGGATTTGAGATTCAGGTGGAGAGGACTAGCAGAGGGGTCAGAAGCCAGGAAGTTCAGCAGGATGCAGCTGAGTAGAGGACTCAGGAGGATGTAGCTGGGCAGGGGATTGATACTGGGATCGCACTACATAGGCCTAGGAGAAATGTGCGACCACCAGTTCGATACGGCTTCGAGGATTCGGTGTCATATGCCTTGGTGATAGCAAATGGAGACCCTTACACCTATGAGGAGGCTGTGGAGAGCCAGAACAACCAGGATAGAGAGAGGTGGGTCCAAGCTATGGCAGGAGATGCAGGCTATGACAGAGGAGATGCAGTCTCTCTACAGGACTGGCACGTGGCAGGTGGTCCAGCTGCCACAAGGAAAGAAACCCATTGATTGCAAATGAGTTTATCAGCACAAGAAAGGGCCTTCAGAGCAAGGAGGTATCAGGTACAAGACAGGACTAGCGGCCAAAGGATACTTTCGGAGGGAAGGCTTCGACTACAGAAAGCTTGTGGAAGAAGGTGGAGTGGAGTGAAGGTACATGCCAAGGAGAACCTAGCAATACATTAACCAAGGTTTTTTTACGGGATAACTTTCGTAGGGATTGCAGCTGATGGACACGGTGGACGTGCTGAGGCCTTGAAAGCACCAAGATGGAGATTGTTGGGCCTGGTGTGGTGCTATCAAGGCCCAGGTGGGCTAACTTGTATTGGGCTGGGTTTTAGTCCAAGGGTTGAGATTAAATCAAATTACGAGTGTACACGGGCTTGGGGATTAGTTTAATCTCATTGGGTTAGGTTAGTCTATGGGAGTTTTTGTTGAGTCTGAGCCTGGCCCACTTCGTGAATGTATTTAAATCTTAGTCACTAGGGTTTGAAGGAATAGAGAACATATTATTTCTCCCAAAAATCCTTTATCTCATCGTATGGCGGCAGCCCTCTTTTCCTCCTCCCCATCTTTCTCCTTTCTCAATCGTGCGAGCACGAAGAAACGCTCATGGCCAGCGGAAAGAGGGATTCGTGCGTTGTGAGAAGGAGAAGAAGCAGCCGGTTATAGGTGCGTGGTGGAAGACGCCTTCTATGAAGTCCGTGGCCTTGGATTCCAAGTGAAGAGCGTCTTCACGGAAGAAATTCCTTCTTGGTGGAAGAACGTTGCCGTGAAGGGAGCCGCCTGGTGCTGCAATGTTGCCGTGGGGTTGGCTACGTGGAGGGCGGAACACGCATAGCAGAATCGGGCTTTGGTGTTCACGTGAAGGGAGCCGCTCGGGAAGACGGTGCGGTGAATACGTGAAGAGTCCTTCCGTGGGACTCTCGCATGGGTTCCATCACTAGAAGCCAAGAAGTCACGGTGTCTTTTTGCGTGGGAGTTTCATCACTAGAAGCCAAGAAGTCCATGGTGACATAGAGGAATTAATTTCAGGAATTAATTAGGAATTAATTTTGAAGACGAAGAGGCTTGAGAGGAATTAATTTCAGCAAATCTTGAATCTTGGATTAAAAGACTACACACCTAATTATTGACAACGGATGAAAGCTTCCACTACTGTTCATCAGGGACTAAACCCCAACAAAAACCAGAGCACAAAAATGAGTTGCGATGCGTTTAACAGCAGCCTTTTCGATCATTATGGCCGGGAAAAGTACTTGACAAATTTTGCAGTCTTCCTTTAAAAAATAAACAATCTTGCAGCCTTCATGCATCTACATCATCTCACATGTTATATTGGGCTCAAACGATGTTGCCAGAGTCGTGACTTCTGATCTATGACGTTAAGCAATTAACCTTATGTATTATGCTCTCTTTTACCTTGTTTATCTTGCACTCCAGTTCAGGAGAAGGTAAGGAACTCGCATGTTACACAAAGACTTATATATCCATGATATTTTGTGCAATATTCCTGGGGTGGAGCTTGTACGTATCTATCTATTTATTTATCCCCTGGCGTCCGTTTATGGTTGCACTAATCTACATTGATATCAAAGGTGATGATCAATTCCAACCGATGAAACGCATTTGTCTTTTATCCGGTCATAACCACTAACAGGTACCAAAACATTTCTGTAGCATCTGTTTCATTATGAGATCGATGCACAAGGTCAACCTTAATGTCGTATAGCAATACACTGCATAACCGAAGCCAACTTGGATGATGAAGGCCACTACGTACAATTCCATGTCATGGTTGATGACAGTCTGCTAACAGGGCTTTTCACAACCCAACTTTTTAACATCGGGATTATTCTGCCAGTTAACGGCAAGAATCATGCCAGGGGGCCTTGATACGTACCACACAAAACCATTGGCAGCAAATTTCTTGTAAACTTTATAAAGGAAGATTGTAGTGAGGTGCAAGCTAATCATTTTCAGCATGCATAACTTATGCGCATTTCATTAAAATAAAACGGGAAACCTAACAAGTGACAGAGATTAAAGCAGCCTTCAAAGGCCCCTGTCACCAAGCGAAGCAAACCACACCAAAAATTTTTTAAAGCAAAACTACCTTCTACCGACTCTTTTAATCTGTACACATTATACGTACAGACATGCAGCTGGTAATGTTAAAAATCTATTAACAACCTACACAATATTGTACGGAATTAATAGATAGGATCTTTGTATTACCTCCAGCCATTGCTTATGATCTACCTCTCGAAGATCCGAATTAGGATCTTGATCTTCCTCTCGCTCTGAATCAGTACACATTATACGTACAGACATGCAGCTGGTAATGTTAGAAATCTATTAACAACCTACACAATATTGTACAGAATTAATAGATAGGATCTTTGTATTACCTCCAACCATTGCTTATGATCTACCTCTCGAAGATCCGAATTAGGATCTTGATCTTCCTCTCGTTCTAAATCAGCTGCAGATCTACCTCTCGGGATCTTGATCTACTGCTTCGAGAACCTTGATTGAGTGCTTCTAATCAATGAGCTATCACACACGATGGTGTATGCCCTCAGGATATGCTCTTGATCAGGGACCCAATATCTCTGCTTCCTTCTGATTTTCTCTCGATGATATTGTGTTGTAGAAAACCTTAGAAGGGATCTCTATTTAAAGAGATGTCTTAACTCCCTTCCACCGCCTACTCCCATCAAAGTAGGCGTTTAAGCGTTTAACACTATTTAAAGAGATTTCGTTACCACTCATTAACTAGTGGATGACGTTGAAAATTATCCGCAACCGATTAAGCTATATCGCAATAAAATAGGACCATCTACTAAAACAGGATACTACATTCTCCCACTTGATCCGTATATTTTATCTTAATCCATAATTCTCAACACTGAACAAGAAACCAAATACATGAATCATAGCGATAGGTCCTATATAATTGAGTATTATCTTCTATGTATTACAATGCATTCAATTTCTTTACCACTATTCCAAATGTGACAACATAACATAATGAATAAACCATATGTTTATTTAGAGTCCAAAAGAAAAATTTATCATTTCTCGAAAGTCAAATAATGTGTACACTTGAATGAGAAGTAAACAAACAATTGAAATAAGAGTTTCTTTGTACAAACTGTTATCCATGCAATTATATCATGGAACCAACTCCCATTCATACCACATGATCCTTAAAATTCTTAATTGGCATGCCTTTAGTCAAAGGATCAGCTATCATCAATTCAGTGCTAACGTATTCTATGACCACTTTGTTTTCTTTAACACGTTCTCTTATGGCTAAATACTTAATGTCGATATGTTTACTTCGACTACCACTCTTATGGTTTTTAGCCAAAAATACAACAGCTGAATTGTCACAGTACAGTTTAATTGGCCTAGCAACAGAGTCAACAATTCTAAGCCCTGAGATGAAACTCTTCAACCATACACCTTGCGATGTAGCCTCAAAACAAGCAACGAACTCCGCTTCCATAGTAGAGGTAGCAGTCAAAGTCTGCTTTGCACTCCTCCATGATATGGCTCCACCAGCTAACATAAATATAAATCCTGATGTTGATTTCCGAGAATCAACACAGCCAGCAAAGTCCGAATCCGAGTAGCCCTCTATCTCCAAATGATCAGTTCGTCTATACATGAGCATGTAGTCCTTGGTCCATTGAAGATACCTCATGACCTTTTTAGCGGCTCTCCAGTGGTCTAAACCTGGATTACTCTGATATCTTCCCAACATTCCTACTGCAAATGCAATGTCAGGTCTTGTGCAAACCTGAGCATATATTAGGCTTCCAACAGCTGAAGCATATGGAATGTTGTGCATCTGTTCCCGTTCAAGTTCATTTTTAGGGCACTGGTTCAAAGCGAATTATCATCCTTCACTATAGGTGCAACACTTGGTGAACAATTTTTCATCTGAAATCTCTCCAAGACTTTATTGATATAAGTTTCTTGAGACAATCCTAAAATGCCTCGAGATCTTTCTCTATGGATCTTAATGCCAATGACATAAGATGCCTCACTCATATCTTTCATATCAAAATTTTTGGAGAGAAATTGTTTCACCTCATATAGCAACCCTTTATCATTGGTTGCAAGTAGAATGTCATCCACATATAGGACCAAGAAAAATTTTGCTCCCACTAACCTTCTGGTATATACATTGATCCATGATGTTCTCTTCAAAACCAAAGAAGATATCACATCATGAAATTTTAATACCACTGACGTGAGGCTTGTTTCAATCCATATATGGATTTCTTAAGCTTGCAAACCAAATGCTCACTATCACCAGAGGAAAATCCTTCAGGCTGTTTCATGTAAACCTCTTCCTCTAGATCTCCATTAAGGAATGATTAAGGAATGCAGTTTTCACATCCATTTGATGTAACTCAAAATCAAAATGAGCTACCAATGCCATAATTATTCGGAGAGAATCTTTCTTGGATACAGGAGAAAATGTCTCAGTGTAGTCGATTCCTTCCCTCTGAGTGAATCCTTTGGCAACGAGTCTTGCTTTATATCTTTCAATGTTGCCTTGTGAGTCTTTCTTTATTTTAAAGATCCATCTACATCCAATGGCTTTTACACCATCAGGCAACTCAACAAGATCCCAGACTCGATTAGATGCCATAGATTCCATCTCGTCCTTCATGGCATTTTACCACAAGTTTGATTCCTTAGAACTCATGGCTTGTGAAAACGTTTCAGGATCATTTTCGGCTCCAATGTTATAGTCAGATTCATGTAGATACACAACATAATCACTAGGAATTGCTGATTTCTTTATTCTAGTTGATCTTCTTAATGTTGTGTCAATGACCTCTTGAGGAGTATCTTGCACAACTGATTGTTGATGAACAACATGATCTTCTAGATTACCATCAGCTTGTGAATCTCAATGACTGGTTGTTGGGCACTTATTGAGTTTGAGGAGTGCTATAAATAACAACCAATCCCTCACTTGAAGTGGAAGCTGGAATATCTGAATGATCTTTCTCAGAAGAAGCCAAATACTGAGATTGATCACTCCCACTGATCAAGTCATTCTCAAGAAATTTTGCATTTCTTGATTCCACAATCCTAGTGCTGTGAGATGGACAATAAAATCTATAACCCTTGGACTTCTCAGCATATCCAATAAAATATCCACTAATAGTCCTTGGGTCTAGTTTCTTTTCTTGTGGATTATAGACTCTTACTTCAGATGGGCATCCCCAAACACGTATATGTTGCAAACTTGGTTTCCAACCTTTAAATAACTCAAATGGCGTTTTGGAAACAGCCTTGGTTGGAAACCCGTTTAATATATACGCAGCAGTTTTAAGAGCTTCAGTCCACAAGGATTTAGGTAAGGTTGGAGCTGACAATCATGCTCCTTACCATGTCCAATAATGTCCGGTTTCTCCTTTCAGCTACACCGTTTTGGTCAGGAGACCCTGGCATGGTGTATTGTGCAACAATTCCATTTTCTTCAAGAAACCGAGCAAACGGACCAGGTGCTTGTCCATTCTCAGTGTATCTACCATAATATTCTCCACCTCTATCTGACCTCACGATTTTAATTTGCTTGCCGCATTGTTTCTCTACTTCTGCCTTAAATACCTTAAAGGCATCTAATGCTTCGTTCTTATTATGAAGTAGGTAGAGATACATATATCGTGAATAGTCATCAATAAATGAGATGAAGTATCTCTGACCATACGATCCATATCTGGGCTACAGATATCCGTATGTATGATCTCCAGTATTTCGAACTTCTCTTGGCATCTTTCTTGGACTTGTTGGTTTGCTTTCCCTTTATGCAGTCCACACAAGTGTCAAAATCAGTAAAATCAAGAGTATCAAGTACTCCATCTTTTACTAATCTTTTAATTCTCTCAATGGAGATATGACCTAATCTCCGATGCCACAAAATAGAGGAATTCTCATTCATAACACATCTTTTCATACCAGTTTGGGCGTGCATCACATTATAGGTGGTATTGTTTTTCAAATTAATTTGGAAAAGATTGTCTGACAATGTACCATTCCCAATAAGCTTAGATTTATAAAATAAATCAACAGAGCTTTTATTAAAATTAAAGGAATATCCTGCTGGTACAAGCCTTGACACTGAAATCAAATTTCTAGAGAAACTTGGAATATAAAATGTCTTTTCCAAATCCAAAACAAAACCAGAATCTAAAATAAGTCTGCACGTTCCAATGCTTCCACATGTGAACCCATCTTGTTTCCTGAATAGATGCTTTGTTCACTTCCCAATGGTTTCCTTTGATTTAGAAAACCCTGCAAGGTATTTGAAACATGGATTGTAGAACCAGAATCAATCCACCATGTGTTATGACATATAACCAAATTGGATTCATGACATACGAATGAGGTTAGAGTACCTTTCTTGTCAAGCCAAGCTTTGAATTTGAGACAATCTTTCTTTATATGCCCTTTCTTCTTGCAAAAGAAGCACTTGGACTCCTTTGTCTTCTGTATGGATGGATACTTTACCCTTTCCTTTGCGTTTGGCTTTGGGAGCTTTAGTCTTTCTCTGAGTGACTAAATGTGCACTTTCTCCCATTTCTAAAATCAGCCTCCCTTCCTCTTGAACACACATGGTCAGAAGTTCATTAATTGACCATTTGTCCTTATGTGTTGTAAGATATTTTGAAGGGACTATACTGCTGTGGGAGTGAGCTCAAAATAAAGTGCACCAAGAAAGATTCTGACATCTCAACCTCTAGGGATTTCAACTGAGCCGCAATGTCCCTCATCTTCATGATGTGCTCACGCACACCTCCAACCGTAGTGAGCTTCATTGATGATAATTTTGTCATTAGGGTGCTAGCCATTGCCTTATCTGAAGACTCAAATTGTGCATCAATAGCCTTCAAAAGTTCCTTGACATTTTTGCACTCAGGAATTGAACCACGTATACTAGCAGAAATCTTAGTACGTATGAACATCATACTGAGGCGATTGGATCGCTCCCATCGTTCATACGCAGCAATCTCAGCCTGAGTGCTAGAGATAACCGAATGTGGTTCATCCTTCCTGATAGCATAGTCAATATCCATGCACCCTAATTGAAGAAGAATTCTCTCCTTCCATAATTTATAATTATCACCACTTAAATCGGGAACATCACATTTCATATCAGAAATATTAACAGGCAAAATAGCTGCATAAAAATAAAAATCATGTTCATGTAATTGAATTTGAGGCATATAACTTGATGTCATGTTTACCAATGTAAACATGCAATAACATGAATCAATAACATATAATAACTACCTGTGGGCTAAGTTATTATACTTAATAGACTCATTAATGTGGTAATTAAGAAAATAATTTGTTATCGCATCCTAATTAATTATATAGTGCAATAAAAATTCCTGTGGGATAAGATTCATTACATTAATATAATTAGTCACAATTAATGTCATCTAACCTTATGTGATCTTTGCAACTCAATATATAATTTTGATTAATCAAAGATGCTGTGGCTACTCCTCAATTAATCAAAATCATATTGATCACATGACATTTGAATTCCATTATATGCATATAGATTAACCAATTTAGCATGATTATTAGGTAGTGATCTTAATCAACGTAACATTTCCAAATCAAGATCTGAGTTAATCAAATTGGCCAGGCCAGTGAAAGAGAAGTGGGGGTCCCCCGTTGCTTTCCTTAGGTCAGTCAACGGAACCAATTAAGTAACCACAATCTCTTTACCTTTCTAGACACCAATTGACCAATCAGACCTTGAAAGGATTTGCACTGTGATTTTTCACACTACCACCAAATATAATTTATGCATAGAATAAATCTAACATGCAAAATAGGAGATACATTCAATTATCTATTTAATGAATTTTTAAAATTATCATCTTAAGAAATTTTTTTGTTAATTAAAACACGTCCGGCCGTAGCTCATTATTCCCTTGGGCCAGTCTATGCAAAACACCGTAGGCATAGAGACTCAGGAGGCGTATTTTAATACAAAAATTTTAAACTTAAGAAAAAAATGATAAAACCAATCATATCACATGATATAATATTAAACAGATAATAGCATGCATTTAAAATTTAACCAATTCAATCTGATTTTAAATCCCGTGAGAAAACCGAAAAAACCCATAGGCGAGAAAATTGAAAACCACATAGAACAGGCCACATTTTCTCTCTTTAACAGGTCACAGCATGTAGTTACGGAAGCCACGTTTCCACTTTTTCCTCTCTTTACGTTTTCGCTCCGCTCAGAGTTCCATGAGCAAATCAAAACTGACGGAAGAAAATTGGAACGGTAGAAAAAATCGAAACAACAGAGAAAAAACGGCCACTGTAGATTTGAACCTGAGATATCTGCAAGCCCCTTTTTTTTAATGCCAGAGAGAAACCCAAAAAATCCATGATGCGATAAAACCAAAAACGCACTGAATTCTTTCCTTTAACATGAACAGAATTCACTGCATGACCCATATGTTTCCAATAGGCAACGTTTTCTCTAATATCCTGCTCATAAGCTATAAATTCGGCCGCTCAAAGTTCCGAAAGAATAGAAAAAAATGGCCAGGTTCCGTAAGCTATAAATTCGGCGGCTCAAAATTTCATGAGCAAAATCGGAACGAAGAACCGAGGAGCAGAAATCGGAACCATAAAGTGTGGGATTAAAAAAACCGAAGAGTAACCACCACAACACAATTGATATTTCATCAATTATATCAAGGATAAAAGAAATAAATTTTGATGGTCTCAAACAAACTTTATGGCGATCTATTAACTCTCCCAATACGGAGGTAGTTGGGTAAAATGCACCAAGTTACTACCAGTAGCCTCCCTTTGGTGCGTCCCTAATATCCCTACCATACATCCGTTGGGTCAAACAATCCAGGGTACTACTAGTAGCCTCCACTTTGGACTATCCCTATATGAGAGAAATAGAGACCAAAAAGCCTACGAACAATAAAATAATTAGTTGTTCTCCAAGATTAAAAAGATCCAAATTAATCAAATCTGAAATGATGGAAACACTTATAACAAAAACAAGACAGAGGTATAAAGCTCTGATACCAATTGTTAGAAATCTATTAACAACATACACAATATTGTACAGAATTAATAGATAGGATCTTTGTATTACCTCCAGCCATTACTTATGATCTACCTCTCGAAGATCCGAATCAGGATCTTGATCTTCCTCTTGTTCTGAATCAGCTGCAGATCTACCTCTCGGAATCTTGATCTACCGCTTCGAGAACCTATCGGGATCTTGATTTACCACTTCGAGAACCTTGATTGAGTGCTTCCAATCAATGAGCTATCGCACACGATGGTGTATGCCCTCAGGATATGCTCTTGATCAGGGACCCAATATCTCTGCTTCCTTCTGGTTTTCTCTCGATGATATTGTGTTGTAAAAAACCTTAGAAGGGATATCTATTTAAAGAGATGTCTTAACACCCTTCCACCGCCTACTCCCATCAAAGTAGGCGTTTAAGCGTTTAACACTATTTAAAGAGATTTCGTTACCACTCATTAACTAGTGGATGACGTTAAAAATTATCCGCAACCGATTAAGCTATATCGCAATAAAATAGGACCATCTACTAAAATGGGATACTACAGGTAATACTTGAATCTGGACTAGCGGCTAATTTGGTCGCATGGCATGCAAAAAGATAATGTTTTGAATTTGATGCTTGAACTTAAGACCAGTTAATGCGAATCCATGTAAGCAATCTGTTTGACAACCATGCATCTTGCCATCTCGTAAATGGTAGCAGACCATGAATCATAAGCAGTAAGCAAACCAAGCCATTTATGTCATCAAAAATAACTTTGCATGCTCTACACAACTCACTCTATAATTATACATACAGACATGCAGTTGGTAATACTTGAATCTGGACTAGCGGCTAATTTGGACGCATGGCATGCAAAAAGATAATGTTCTGAATTCTGATGCTTGAACTTAAGACTAGTCAATGCGAATCCATGTAAGCAATCTGTTTGACGACCATGCATCTTGCCATCTCGTAAATGGTAGCAGACCATGAATCATAAGCAGTATACAAACCAAGCCATTTATATCAACAAAAATAACTTTGCATGCTCTACGCAACTCACTCTATAATTATACGTACAGACATGCAGCTGGTAATACTTGAATCTGGACTAGCGACTAATTTGGATGCATGGCATGCAAAAAGATAATGTTCTGAATTCTGATGCTTGAACTTAAGACCAGTCAATGCAAATCTATGTAAGCAATCTGTTTGACAACCATGCATCTTGCCATCTCGTAAATGGTAGCAGACCATGAATCATAAGCAGTATGCAAACCAAGCCATTTATATCAACAAAAATAACTTTGCATGCTCTACACAACTCACTCTATAATTATACGTATAGACATGCAACTGGTAATACTTGAATCTGGACTAGCTAGCAGCTAATTTGGATGCATGGCATGCAAAAAGATAATGTTCTAAATTCTGATGCTTGAACTTAAGACCAGTCAATGCAAATCCATGTAAGCAATCTGTTTGACGACCAAGCATCTTGCCATCTCGTAAATGGTAGCAGACCATGAATCATAAGCAGTATGCAAACCAAGCCATTTATATCAACAAAAATAACTTTACATGCTCTACACAACTCACTCTATAATTATACGTACATACATGCAACCGGTAATACTTGAATCTAGACTAGCTAGCAGCTAATTTGGACGCATGGCATGCAAAAAGATAATGTTCTGAATTCTTATGCTTGAACTTAAGACCAGTCAATGCAAATCCATGTAAGCAATCCGTTTGACAACCATGCATCTTGCCATCTCGTAAATGGTAGCAGACCATGAATCATAAGCAGTATGCAAACCAAGCCATTTATATCAACAAAAATAACTTTGCATGCTCTACACAACTCACTCTATAATTATACGTACAGACATGCTGCTGGTAATACTTGAATATGGACTAGCGGCTAATTTGAACGCATGGCATGCAAAAAGATAATGTTCTGAATTCTGATGCTTGAACCTAAGACCAGTCAATGCGAATCCATATAAGCAATCTGTTTGACAACCATGCATCTTGCCATCTCGTAAATGGTAGCAGACCATGAATCATAAGCAGTATGCAAACCAAGCCATTTATATCAACAAAAATGACTTTGCATGCTCTACACAACTCACTCTATAATTATACGTACAGACATGCAGCTGGTAATACTTGAATCTAGACTAGCAGCTAATTTGGACGCATGGCATGCAAAAAGATAATGTTCTGAATTCTGATGTTTGAACTTAATACTAGTCAATGCGAATCCATGTAAGCAATATGTTTGACGACCATGTATCTTGCCATCTCGTAAATGGTAGCAGACCATGAATCATAAGCAGTATGCAAACCAAGCCATTTATATCAACAAAAATAACTTTGCATGCTCTACACAACTCACGCTATAATTATACGTATAGACATGCAGCTGGTAATACTTGAACTGGACTAGCGGCTAATTTGGACGCATGGCATGCAAAAAGATAATATTCTGAATTCTAATGCTTGAACTTAAGACCAGTCAATGCGAATCCATGTAAGCAATCTGTTTGACGACCATGCATCTTGCCATCTCATAAATGGTAGCAGACCATGAATCATAAGCAGTATGCAAACCAAGCCATTTATATCAACAAAAATAACTTTGCATGCTCTACACAACTCACTCTATAATTATACGTACAGACATGCAGCTGGTAATACTTGAATCCGGACTAGCAGCTAATTTAGACGCATGGCATGCAAAAAGATAATGTTCTGAATTCTAATGCTTGAACTTAAGACCAGTCAATGCGAATTCATGTAAGCAATCTGTTTGAAGACCATGCATCTTGCCATCTCATAAATGGTAGCAGATCATGAATCATAAGCAGTATGCAAACCAAGCCATTTATATCAACAAAAATAACTTTGCATGCTCTACACAACTCATTCTATAATTATACGTACAAACATACAGCTGGTAATACTCGAACTGGACTAGCAGCTAATTTGGACTCATGGCATGCAAAAAGATAATGTTCTGAATTTGATGCTTGGACTTAAGATCAGTCAATGCGAATCCATATAAGCAATCTATTTGACGACCATGCATCTTGCTATCTCGTAAATGGTAGCGGACCATGAATCATAAGCAGTATGCAAACCAAGCCATTTATATCAAAAAAAAAAAACTTTGCTTGCTCTACACAACTCACTGTTGGGATATGTGCCCATAAACAAATGACATTTATTATTTTACTGAATATTTGAGAAATTTTTTAATATTATACTTGCATGCATGTTATGATGCTTTATAAATATAAAAAATCCTGGATTATTTAAATGTGACTTTAAATATTGTATATTAGTATTATATACAGAGGATAATATTTAAAGTAAAATAATCTAAAATTATTCATAATTATAAATTAAAGTTGCAATCGAGATCTTTAATTTAAAATTACTAGTACTATTCATTACATTCTGAATGAAACAATCTTATCCGGATTGTTGATAATGAGATTATCGGAATAAAAACACTTTATATAATTTGATTATATAGGTCTGGAACATGATTAATTATGAATCTCTAATAAATTCCGTTGTTAAAATAGAGAATTCAAAATTAACCAATGATGGTCATATGTGAATCGATCTTAATTATGAGTAATTAATAGACTCTATTTATTGTATTATATTTTTTGACTTATCGGTAATGACATGGAAACATAGTGTCAAATTCTTGATATATTGGAAATATAATAACATAAGTAGCCAGAAATATTAATATACAAGATAAAATATTAATATACAAGATAAAATTATTCGTTCGTAAAGAAGTCAGATGTACGGTTGTTGATTCGGGACTTGAATAATAAGAGCACTCAATTTATGATTGGATCATAAATATATTATTCATTATAGAATCAATGGTACTTATGGATAAAGATGTGATTAAGAGGTTAACGAAAAATGCCTAGCTTTAATCATGATTGATTTATATGTGGTGACTATATCAATGGACGATTTAATTAATTTTATAATTTTAAGAGTGCAGTTTAAATTTTTAGTGAGTAATTTGGAATTAATAATTTTGATATTTTAATTAAGATGTTAATTGAATGCCAAAATTATTGGAGCTTAGAATTATAATGTCCATAGTTCCTCTGGATGGCTCCATTAAATTATGTGAACTTTATGATATGTTGGGTTGAGTTATTAATTTGAATTGAGAATTCTAAATTATTTTTCATATAGAAATTAATTGGATTAATTTCTATTATACGGTGTGTTAGGAACAAATCGTAGACATTTTCAAATATAGAAATTATTTAGTTGTTGGAGAAATAAATATGGGATCGTGAGAGAGCCTTTCTCTCTCCCGTAATGTCCCATGATAAATATATCTAACCAACAAATAATTGTTGTTGGATTGAGATACGTTAAAGTAATTCCAAAGTTGGAAGTGATCTTTAAATATTAATTAATTGATTAATTAATAAAAGAGGTTGATAGTTTTTATTCGTTGTGAATATACGAGAGGAAGAACATTGGAGAACAATGATCAACCACAGAGAGTTCCTTTTTCAACTTTACTTTATCTCATGAGTTAATACAAAGTGAATTAAATTCAGTTGTGTAATCTCAACCCAAATCAAAAGGAACGTCCACTCGTTCGTGTTCATCATAATCTGGAGAATGTTTGGAAAGAACCGTGGTGATCAAAAGATTTGGTGATTCCAAGGTAGTGTTTATGAAGAACAAAAGGTCGATTTCTTAATCTCCTTATTGTTCTTGTTATTAAATTAATACGGGTATAGATCGCGCTAACTCAATTTTTTAAGATATGTAATTTGATCCTTATCTTATTTCCGCTAAGATATATGATTTGATCCTTATCTCGCTTCCGCAAACATCTTAAAGTCGTATTGAGATAACCATCAATTGGTATCAGAGCAGGTTATACCCATATTAATTTAATAATAGATTATATGATAATCTTTATATGATAATTGGGTAGGCACTCATGCATAATGGTATATGGTTTTTAATATTTTTATGATGATGAATGCATGTGCGAATGGATTGGCGTTAATTTTTCTATTCCATAAAATAAGTTATGCAATTTTCTTTTGATTAGATCAATTGAATATATGATTCATTTTTATTGATGAAGAAGGGTTCTTCATGGTTTGAGAAAAGTTCTCAATTAGATTTTTTTTTATACTTGTTAGAGAGTCCTATTTCATTGAGAATTTTTTAAAGATTGTCCGATAGAATTTTTTTCAAGAGGTTTTGAGTGGGGAATCCCTTCCCTTGGCTCTGAGCCTCATCATTCCCCAGGAATTCGAAGAGCCTCATTGTTTTTCAGTGATTGGTTCCAGGAATTCGATGAGTCTCACGGTCTCCAAAGACGTGAAGAGTCATGTATTCGTTTTGCTTCTTATTGAATGTCTTTGTTGATAATAATTACATTTACTCTTAGATATTTTTTCGTTTCGGTTTTTATGAAATGTTTTGTTATAAAGATAATAATTATATTTCATGCCTAGCATATGCCATATTAGATAGAAATGTGTCTACTTAATTATATTATTTTATTATTTTTTTTACTAAAAAGTTTTTAGTAAATTATATTTAATGCACTTTGCAATAAATTTAATGAGATTAAATTTGTAAATTAATTGAGCAATTGGATTTGCAAAATTATGTGCCAAATGTGATGTTTTAAATTTAAATGTTATATTTAAGTTATCACATTTAGCTTATTTTATAATTTTAAAGTGTTTAACATTATAAAATCTTAGTAATTTAAATTGTTTAAATTAACTAAGAGTTTATGAAACAAAAGTTGTTTTATAAATAAAATACTTTTGCAAAATAATGAGTGGGAGGGGTAATATGAATATAAACCCTTGGTCTCCATCGTTAGTACAACACCGTGAGTTATTAGTAGCGCTCATGACACTTTGATTTGTCCTCCCTATGGAGGGTGTCTACTAATGGAAATACCAAGGTTGTCTTTCATGCGATAGGACTTTTAAGATATATTTTAGAATTGACCTACCCTACGGCGGTAATTTCTAAGTTAAGTCTCAAAAGGTCTGTACGATGGGTCACACTCATGAAGAAATAATTAAATTAGTTAATTACTTTCTTGACCAAAATTAAGGAAATTAATGAGCATTAGAAATATAAGATATTTCGGAAGATACTTATTAATTGAGAAGATCTCATTTTAATTAGCAATTATTTGACCTACCCTATGGCGGCACTTAGTTGTGGAGATTAAAATTTCTTAGGCTTTTCAAGTAAACATGTTTTTGTGTATTTTAATATGTGCATTTATGCTTCATATTTACTTTGCCTTAAATTGTGCGATGATATTTATGTAATTATTATTAAAATTTTCTTATTTTTCAGCAAATATGTCAAACCCAATTTTCTCACTTCTCGCCTCTTAAGTATTAACTGGTGAAAATTTTGTTAAGTGAAAAAGCAACATGAATATCCTTCTCATTAATGAAAACTATCACTATGTCCTTAAGGAGGATTGTCCTCCAGTGCCTCCAGTCAGTGCCTCCAAGGTTGTTACTAATGAGTACAATCGTTGGGTAGTTGCAAACAACAAAGCCCGTTGCTACTTGTTAGCAGCAATGAATGAGGTGCTTAGAACTAAGCACGAGGCCTTTGAAACTGCAAGAGAGATTATGGAATCTCTGCAGCAGATGTTTGGACACCCATCTGATCAGGCTCGCTATGAAGCTGTAAAAGCCATTATGAATAGCAAAATGGAGAATGGTTCTTCTGTTCGTGAGCACATCCTCAAAATGGTCAATCATTTCAATGAGGCTGAAATCAATGGAGCTAAAATTGATGAAAAGACTCAGGTTGGCATGATTCCGGAGACATATTTCCCGCTTTTCTCCAATTCAGGACTAATTACATTATGAATCATAAAAAGTGTAATATGATTGAACTCCTAAATGAGCTGCAAATATATGAGACTCTTATAAATGATAAGGGTGATAAGGCAATTGTTGCTGAAGCCAACGCAGCTGAGGCAAAGCCTTCTTCTTCGAAGAAAAAGAAAAGAATTATGTGGGAAAGAAAAAGGATAACAAGAAGAAGATCCAGAAGAAGAAAGGAAAGGCTGCTGCTTAGCTAAACCTAAAGGAAAGTGTTTCCACTGTCATCAAGATGGCCATTGGAAAAGGAACTGTAAAAAGTACCTTGATGAGCTGAAACAGAAAAAGAAACAAGATGCTTGAGTTTGCTCGGATCTTTAAGTGGGAGATTTCACAATGAGAGTAGGCAGTGGAGAAAAGGTATCAGCGACATCAGTAGGGATAGTTCGACTATCATTTGCTGATAATAAATATTTGCTTTTGAACAATGTTTATTATATTCTGGAATTCAAACAAATTTGATTTCAGTCTTAAAGCTGCATGAACAATTTATTTTTGTTTCTTTTAGTGTTGGCTCTGTTTCAATTTATAAGAATGGAATAAATATTTGTTCGGGTATGTTAAAATGGTTTATATTTTGTTAAACCAAATTCCAACAACTTGCTTCAAACCAAAATGTTTACCGTCGCTGAACCAACTCCTAAAAGAAGAAAAGTTGCGAATAATGACAATGACATGTATTTATGGCATTTGAGGCTTGGTCATATTAATATAGACAGAATAGAAAGACTAGTGAAGGATGGTCCTTTAAGAGAGCTAAGGGTTGGCACTCTACCAGTTTGTGAATCCTGTCTAGAAGGCAAAATGACCAAAAAACCTTTTTTCAGCAAAAGGTGAAAGAGCAAAAGCACCTTTAGAGATCATACATACTAATGTATGTGGGCCTTTGAATGTCAAAGCTAGAGGGGGCTATGAATATTTCATCACATTCATTATGATTATTCTAGATATGGATATGCATATCTGATGCAAAGAAAATCCGAGGCCTTTGAAAAGTTCAAAGAATTCCATGCTGAAGTAGAAAAACAACTCAGTAAATCAATAAAAACTCTTCGATCTGATTGAGGAGGAGAGTACTTGGATTATGAATTTCAGGACCACTTGATTGAGAATGGAATATTATCATAGCTCACGACACCTGCGACACCACAGCAAAATGGTGTAGCTAAAAGAAGGAATCACACTTTGCTTGATATGATAAGATCAATGTTAAGCTATTCTTCTTTGCCTAACTCATTTTGGGGATATGCATTACAAACAGCTGTATACATTCTAAACTTAGTTCCATCTAAGTCAATCCCTAAGACTCTCTTAGAGTTATGGAATGGTCGCAAGCCTAGTTTGAGACACATCCGCATATGGGGATGTCCAGCCCATGTGCTGAAGGGAAAGACTGGGAAGTTGGAACCTCGTCAAAAGTATGCATGTTTGTTGGGTACCCTAATGGAATAAGAGGAGGACTGCTTTATAATGCTCAAGATAACAAAGTTTTTGTATCGACAAATACAACATTTCTTGAGTACAATTATATGACAGAATTCAAACTTAGAAGTAAAGTAGTTCTGGAAGAGTTGCTAGCTGATGAGATCAGCCCCACACCAACAAAAGTTGTTGAACGACAAAAGGTTGAGACCACTACCCAAGATCAAATACCACCGCCACCATGACGTAGTGGAAGAGAAATAAGATTACCCATCTGCTATGGTCAGGATGGAGAAGCACAAGTTGCAGTCACCATGGCAGTGATGATGATCCATTGACATACAAGATGGCAATGGAGGATGTTGATCAAGAGAAATGGCAGGAAGCCATGAAACTCGAAATGGAATCAATGTATTCTAATTCAGTCTGGAAGCTTGTAGATCTACCAGAAGGTGTAAAGCCTATTGGATGCAAATGGATCTATAAGATAAAAAGAGGAGCCGATGGAAAAGTAGAGACTTTCAAGGCTAGGTTAGTGGCAAAGGGTTTTACCCAAAAGGAAGGAGTAGACTATGAGGATACTTTTTTGCCAGTAGCCATGCTAAAATCCATTCGGATTCTCTTGTCCATTGCTGCTCATTATGATTATGAGATATGACAAATGGATGTCAAGACGTTTTTGAACGGCCATCTTGAAGAGACTATTCATATGGTCCAACCAGAGGGTTTTGTGGTTAAAGGCCAAGAGCAAATGTCTGCAAATTGCAAAGGTCCATTTATGGCCTTAAGCAAGCTTCTAGATCTTGGAACATCAGATTTAATGAAGCCATAACATCTTATGGTTTTGAACAAAATTTAGGTGAACCTTGTGTCTATAAACATAAGGAATGAAATACAGTGGTCTTCTTAGTTCTTTATGTGGATGACATTTTACTCATTGTGAATGATGTAGGATCTCTGTCCAAAATAAAGAACTGGCTAGCCAGCCAATTCCAAATGAAGGATTTGGAAGAAGCAAGCTACATTCTTGGCATCCAAATTATACGGGATCGCAAGAATAGGCTTTTGGCGTTGTCTCATGCCTCATATATTGATAAGGTGCTTGTCAGATTTGCGATGCAAAACTCTAAGAAAGGTAATTTACCTACTCGACATGGAGTTCATCTTTCTAAAGAGCAGTGTCCTAAAACACCGCAAGAGGAGGAAGATATGAGACTGATTCCCTATGCTTTGGCAGTTGGTAGTTTGATGTATGCAATGTTGTGTACAAGACCCGATATCAGCTTTGCAGTGGAAGTGGTTAGCCGCTACCAGTCAAACCCAAGATTGGATCACTGGGTTGCAGTCAAGCATATTCTGAAATATCTGAGGTGTACGAGAAACTATATGCTGGTATATTCCAGTAGGGATTTGATTCCTATTGGATATTGGTGCGTGTCATAGCGCAACGTATAAAATACTTTAATTTCACTATTAGAATAGCGAGAGTAAGGATCGATTCCACAGGAACTTTAGCGATTATCTTGAAATAAATTTATAAATTTAACTAAATAGATAATTATTAGTGCAAAATAATCAAGATATGACCTATCTTATAAGAGCACGGCCCGTATCCGTAGATCACGGCCCGTCCATTTTAAGCATAGATCAGTCTAAAATTATTTTTACTTAAATATAATTTAATAACAATTAAACATGAATAGAAACTTTATTTCATATAAATTAAAAAGTCATGACATTAAGAAGGCAATAAGAAAGCAATAAATTCTCTTTACACCAAACCAAAGATGGGATGGAGTCTTTGTTCCTCTTTTGCATGCGCCTCCGAGCCAACGAACGGAGCCTTCACTGCTACTCAATTGCTCCTGAGACAGAGCTTCCATGGATCCTCAACGGCTCCTGCAGCCTCCAAACACGAACAGAGGATGAACCCATGGACTTCTCACAGATGCCACGGAACAGAGCTATCAGGGAAGGAAAAAGGAAGAACAGGCTCTGGGCATGGATGGAACAGAGCTCATGAACGGCTCTTGACGGATCTCCCGGATGCAGCGCGCTGGATGGATCACTGCCTTCCTCCCTCTGCTGCTATTTGTAGAAGCTCAGACGTGGCGTTGCAAAACAGAGGATGCGGCGGTGCCAAAACAGAGGACGCGGAAGCCACCAAAATAACGAAGAAAATCTGGATAAATCCTTAATAAAATTCAAATTCCTTCTAAAGGAATTTAATTCTCTCAATTTGATAACTTCCAATCTAATCTATTCCTTAATTGGTGGAGAAAACAGTTAGAATTAATTAAAAGAAGAATCGGATGAAAATAAAGAAAAACGGCTGAGAAGACGATGAAGTCGGCAACGTGTTTGCCATTTTTGCTTTGAAATCCATGATAAATCCTTATAAAATCAATTTCGAGCTCGTTTTAAGTCCGATTTGAGTGCCGTTTGCGTCGTTAAATCCCTAAAATCGAGCTCTTTAAATTGATAGGTTTTATCTAAAATATTATATAAATATTAAAATATTAACTAATAATAAATACGTTAAATTATTAATTAATAGGTTTAGTAATAATTATTTATGCGTTTATCACTCCCCCCAACTTGAATCTTACTCATCCTCGAGCAAATAAAAAATTTAGAAATATGTACCAAGCTAGTCCAATAATTGATAGTTATCTTATAGTTTTTTTAAATTTTTTTTTTAAAGATCATAAGGGAGGTACTTCATTGGATTATTAAGTTTTTTTTTTTAGTGATAAAGTGTAGTCCATAAGAATTTATAGAAGTCTTTCTTCACCAACTTTCCACTTCTCTAATTAAGTCTTCTAACTTAATTTGGGTTGGATGTAATGTCTTTTGTAATTTGGTTCTTTATTTATTTATTTATTTATATGTAAAGTCAGTGCAATGTCCTAACCCCTTGCTTTCTAATTAACCCTTGTAGCGAGCTTTAGGCCAATGGCTCCCAAACCAATTGGTTTTAGGGCATTAGGTGTAAACACCCCTCGGACTTACTTACTCGAGTTAAAAAGGCTTTAGGTAGGACTGACTCTATTTAGGTTCTTTTACATTCCCACCTTTTTACGCGAACAACATCACTTTCTTAGGTGACAGGGCCCGGTTACTCAGTGAAAAATGCTAAGAACCTAATCTATTAACTTTAAGAGAGATTTTTTTTTTTTTTGAATAATATTTTCACCCATACCCTTATTAAGTAGATTGTACTATTAAGATCAGTGGTTAGGAGGGTCTGAAATTATTCTAAAAATTATTCTGGGCTAAACCCTACCTTTTATTAGGTTTTCTTAATAATTTATTCTCAATATTTCAAAAAAATAATAATCTAACCATTAATTCATTAATAGACTGCTTGATTAACTTCAAATCGAGACAGAATTTGGTACACACATCTGATTATAGTTTTACTCGAGGATTTATTTATTCTTTTTCCTCCCCCCCCCCCCAACTTAATTTCCATTGTCCCTAATGGAAGAAAAATTAATTAATTGTAAGGAAAGATACTACCTGGTAGAGTATTTGAAGGTTGGAAGTTTCATTTTTGCCATCTTCTTTCAATCTGCTTCTGTTGCTCTTCTCTGGTCATACTAAAAGAACACACTAAAAGAACAGAAAGTTAAAAATAACTAATAAACTGGGTTGCCTCCCAAGAGCGCTAAGTTTAAAGTCTTCAGCCAGACTGTGCTACTTATTATGATAATGTTGGGTTCACAAGATCACTTGATTCAACAATTTCTCCATCATTAATTTCTTCTATATATGGTTTCAAACGTTGGCCATTTACTTTGAATGTATTTCCTTGCTTGGGGTCTTTAAGCTCTACAGCTCCATGGAAAATACTTGAGTTACTTGTCCATTCCATCGTGAATGAAGTTTTCCAGGGAAAAGATGTAATTTTGAATTGTAAAGCCATACTTTTTGATTTGGTTCAAAAATTTTTCTACTAATAAATTTGTCATGATATGCCTTGGTTCGTTCTTTATAAATTTTTGAGCTCTCATATGCCTCATTTCATAGCTCTTCTAACTCATTCAATTGGAGTTTTCTATTGACACCTGCATTTTTATATCATAATTAAATTGCTTGATAACCCAAAATGCACGGTGTTCTAATTCTACAAGTAAATGACAAGCTTTTCCAAATACGAGCCTATAAGGAGACATTCCTATGGGAGTTTTAAATGCAGTACGATAAGCCCATAATGCATCATCCAAACGTTCTGACCAATCTTTCCTATCAGGTCTCACCGTTTTCTCAAGGATATTTTAATTTCTCTATTTGATATTTCAACTTAGCCACTAGTTTGGGGATGATAAGGTGTAGCTACCTTATGAGTAATTCCATATTTGTTCATTAATGCTTCAAAGTGTCTATTCGTGAAATGTGTACCCCCATCACTAATTATAGCCCTTGGGCATCCAAAACAACTAAGGATATTATGTTGAATAAACTTGATTACAACTTTATGGTCATTGGTTCGAGTTGCCTTGGCTTCAATCCATTTTGACACATAATCAACTGCCACTAGAATGTATTCAAATCCAAAAGAGGAAGGAAATGGGCCCATAAAATCAATACCCCCATACATCAAAAATTTCTACAACCAAGATAGGGTTTAGGGGCATCATGTCTTTTCGAGATATATTTCCTGTTTGTTGATATTGGAGACAATTACGGCTAACTTCATGTGTATTTTTAAAAAGAGTTGGCTAATAAAACCCACTTTGTAGTACCTTTGCTGCAGTTTTCTTTCCACTAAAATGTCCTCCACAGGCAAGAGAATGGTAGAAGTTAAGTATACTTTTAAATTCACTCTCGGGAACACATCGCCTAATCACCTGATCTGAACAGTACTTAAATAATTTAGGGTCTTCCCAAAAGTAATATTTGATTTGTGAGAAAAATCTATCTTTTTCTTATTTTATCCAGTGGGAAGGTACTTTTCTGTTGCCAAATAATTCACAATGTGGGCAAACCAGGGAAGACTGCTATGGGAAATTGAGAATAGTTGCTCATCAGGGAACTTATCTGTTGATCCATTTATTGATTTTGATGATTAATAAAGGAATTGAGTATATTTATTTGATTACTAATGATTTTATAAGTGTTTCAGGACTTAAATTTATTTGATCAATTTAAAGGAATTAAGAAATAAATTTGAATCAAATACAAATCAGAGATTTCAAAGTTTCAGAGCTTGGAGTCGACACCTAAAAAGTCTGGAGCCGACCCCATGGCCAATTCAATTTTAATCTGATTTTTGATACGATCCGGAGCTGACACCTAGAGTTTCGGAGCCAACACCTAGAGTTTCGGAGTCGACACTTACAGTGTCTGGAGCCGACTCCGATGCGGGGATAAAACGTTGATTTTTTGAGCATCCTAAAGTCGACACCTACAGTTTTCGGGAGCCGACACCTGACGATGGCGAGCCGACACTTACTTTATCAGAGCCGACTCCTCAACGAACTCAGAAATTTCTATTTTTGGTAAAACGATCTGGAGCCGACACCTGAAAAGTTAGAGCCGACTCCAACCTGACTGGGACGGAAATTTAAAATGCCAGATCAGCTCTAACGGTAATATTTCCATTTTACCTAATTTCTAACAGATATATTTTGTTTCTAGGTACACTCCAACGACTAGTTTCATCCCAAAAACGGATTGAAGAAAATCTATAAAAAGGGGAAAAAACACCCGTTTGAAAAAAAAGAATAGAGAGAAGAAGAAGAATAAGAAAAGAGGAAAATATTTCAAATCAAAATCCGAGAAACTCTGAGCCTGAAATCCAAGAGAAAATCCTTCAAACTCAAATCCTTCCACTCCAAAAAGCTCAAAGAGGAATCCAAGGCATCTCAAATCAAAAATCGGTGGATTTCCAAATTGAAGAAAAAGCTCGTTTCTTTCATTTCTAATCTTCCCAACTGCAATGACTGTGAGGAATTAAAGCTGAGGCTTGGTTCATCATTCCAAAGGGAGAAGAGGAAAAGAAGAAAAGAAGAAAAGAAGAAAAGCTCAAAGCCAAACAACTTCAAATCAGGCTTTTCTAAACTTGTTTTCTTATTCTTGAATATTTGCTCATTGAGGAGCTGTGTATCTTTGAAAAACTATATTCTTCCTGTTTGTGCCAAGTTCAATCAAGGGGATTGAACTAGTGGAGGTTGTTAACCTCGGGTCAAGCTAGAATAGCTTGAGGTTAGGGTTGTGTGCTGGTGAGCCCGAAAAACCGGCTGGGTTCATTGTGATCCCGGGTAAAACAACAAGTTTGGGTTGTGAACTTGTAAAACAACTCGGCTGTAATCGAGGAGATTATAGTGTGGACCCAAGTGGATCTTGGGAGTGGACGTAGGTGTTGGATACACCAAACCACTATAAAATCTTTGTGTTTGCCGTGCTTCTATTGTCTCTATTTCTATCTCTATCTCTATCTCATTGATTGTGCTTTATATTTGCATTGCATTTACCTTCATTCATTTTAAGCAAACAATTTTTTTTAAAAAAGGGGATAAATTTTTAAAGAACCTAATTCACCCCCCCTCTTGGGCTGTCATCTGGACCAACATTATCTCTGATTATTTCTTTATTGTATTCCACTGAGATCCTAGAGATATGATCTGCTACCATATTTTCAGAACCCTTCTTATCTAAGATTTCTATATCAAATTCTTGTAGGTGGAGGATCCATCTAATTAGTCTGGGTTTTGTGTCCTTTTTTGATATAAGATGCCTCAACACTGCATGATCTGAATAAACTAAAACTTTATACCCTAACAGATATGATCTAAACTTTTCTAGGGAAAACACAACTGCTAGTAATTCTTTTTCAGTGGTAGTATAGTGCATTTGTGCATCTGAAAGAGTTTTGCTAGCATAATAAATTACATGAGGTTCTCGATTGAGTTTGTATCCTAGAACTGCCCCTACAGCATAATCAGAAGCATCACACATGATTTCAAAAGGTATGGTCCAATCTGGGGGCTTGATAATGGGTGTAGTGGTCAAAGCAGTTTGAAGGATGTTATAGACGATTAGACAATCTTTATCAAAATTAAAAGAACTATCCTTGATCAACAAATTACACAATGGTCGAGAAATTTAATGAAGCATCTATAAAAACCAGCATGACCAAGGAAAGATCGTACTTGTTTAACTAAGGTTGGGGGTGGTAGATTTGAGATCAATTCAACCTTGGCTTTATCAACCTCAATACCTCGCTCTAAAACAATGTGTCCGAGCACAATTCCCTCACGAACCATAAAATGACTCTTCTCCCAACTAGGACTAAATTCATTTCCATACATCATTTCAGTACCTTAGTCAAGTTCTCGAGATAGCTATCAAATGATGCACCAAAAACTGAGAAATCATCCATAAATACTTCCAAAAATTGATCAATCATATCAGAAAATATGGCCAACATACATCGTTGAAACGTGGCTGGTGCATTACAAAGTCCAAATGGCATGCGTCTAAAGGCAAATGTTCCAAAGGGACAAGTGAAGGTGGTCTTTTCTTGATCTGCAGGAAATACTGGGACTTGATTGTATCCTGAATATCCATCTAAGAAACAAAAGAAACTTTGTCCCGCTAGCCATTCTAGAATTTGATCGATAAAAGGCAAAGGAAAGTGGTCTTTCCTAGTCACGACATTCAACTTTCGATAATCTATACACACTCTCCAACTAGTTGATGTGCGAGTAGGAATTGATTCGCCCTTTTTATTTTTAATCACGGTAATACCTGCTTTTTTAGGTACTACTTGGATTGGACTGACCCATTGGCTATCTGAAATTGGATAAATAATACCAACATCAAGCCATTTTACTACTTCCTTCTTAACAACATCCCTCATGTTTGGATTTAGCCTTCGTTGCATGTCTCTATGTGGTTTGGCTTCAATTTCACTATGAATATGGTGCATGCAAACGGAAGGGTCAATTCCCTTAAGATCAGCTATTGTCCATCCAATCGCCTCTTTATGTTCTTTAAGTACATCTATCAATTTATCTTCTTGCTCATAGGTTAGGGTAGATGCAATGGTTACTGGAAGGGTGTCATTGGGTCCAAGGAATGAATATTTTAAGTCATCTGGAAGAGGTTTCAATTCTAGTTAGGGTGGTTCTTCCAAGGATGGTATTAAAGGACTTGATTTAGTTGGAAGTGGTTCATATTTTATAGTCCAAGGCGGGATGGTGTCGAACTTAGGTGGTTCTAATAACATGTTTATCTCTTTGGTATACTCATCAATATCAAAGTCATCTATTCCAAAATGTGTAAGACATGTTTGTAAAGGATCCGAATAAATCAAACTTTGGAAATTCTTATCTACTACTTCCTCTATCATGTTTACTTCATTTAAATCATACATAGGTGGTCCTTGGGAAGCATTAAAAATATTTAATCTCATCTTCTTGTTTCCAAAAGATACATACATAATACATGTTCTACAATTTATACATGCATTAGCGGTAGCTAGAAAAGGTCGTCCAAGGATGATGGGAATTTGGTTAGGATTACCACTAGATTCCATATCCAACATAAGGAAGTCGATAGGAAAATAGAATTCATCCACCTTTACTAATACATCTTTCAATATTTCACGAGGTTCTTTGACTGATCTATCTGCCAATTGTAGTGTTACTGTCGTGGGTTTCAACTCTCCAAATCCAAATAATTCATACACTGAACTTGGGAGAAGGTTTACACTTGCACCCAAATCTAATAATACTTTCTTGATTGTGAAGTTTCCTATGACACATGATATATTGGGGTACCAGCTTTTAATTTGGGTGGGGTTATTTGCTGAACAACTGAGCTGACTTGCTCAGTCAAATGGATCTTTTTTGGTATTTGTGTCTTGGCTTTCCGTTTTTGTGTGCATAGATCCTTCAAAAATTTGGCATAAGCTGGAACTTGCTTGATAGCATCGAGAAGAGGTAAGTTTATTTGACTTGCTTAAATAACTCAAGCATCTCATTCATCTTTATATTCTTCTTATCTGAAGGCAAAGAGATTCTAAAGCACTAGGGAATGGGGCTTTAGGTATGATTGCTTGATCATTGAATTCCTTTTCTTTTTCATTTCTTCTCTCTTCTGGTTTAGCCACTTCTAATTTCTGGGTTGGTTCAGGTGGGATCAATGTTTTTTCACTTCTGAGAGTCATGACTGATTTAGCATGTTCTGAGAATTTGTCAAAACTATTGGAACCTTCAGCCATGAATTATCCTTTCGGGTTATCGATTGGCTGACTAGGTAACTTACCCTCCTCCCTTCTACTGAATGCTGTGGCTAATTGACCTATCTGAGTTTCTAGTTTTGCAATAGATTGTGTATGGGAGTGAAGGATTTGGGTATTCATTTCTAGCCCTTTCAATGCTTGTAACACTTTGTCTTCAAAAGTAGGCTGATTATTCGGTGGAGGTTGTGGGTGTTGGGAATTGTATCCTAAAGCCAATCATTTGATGATTGTGCTAATGTAAATTGTATATAAATTGATATATTATAAAAGTTATTTGGCAGTTTATTCATTACAAGAACATCTTCTTAATACTCCTGATTGTAATGAAGCCCTCAGGATCTTCCTTCATGATAAAGAGGATTTATCTTTGAAGGTCCTTAAAAGAGTTCGCGACCAAATGATATACTATGACAGGGCATAGTACTATCAATTATAGGACGTTGTATATCATATTTATTGGTTGTCCTCTTAACCAAGGAGTGTAGAGACACTGGTATGAAATACAGATGAAAGTGTAGGAGTACATTTCACCGAACGTGACTCATTTCCGGATACTCTACTGTCAAGAGTTAATCCGAGAAGATATAGGTATAAGTATCCTTCAGACCTGAAGATCACAACCAGTGGCTTACAAGAAATTCATTGTACTTAGGTGCCGGACCACCTGGATTTCTAATCCAGCTACGAAAGGTTACTGGGTGCAGTCAAGTACTTGTGGTAGTCAGTTGTGGATCAAGATGGAATTTGACCTATCCCATTAAAAGGAGAAATGCTTGTGTTTTAATTTAGCAAGACCTTGGCCAAGGCACTTCATGTGAAAGTCACTTGATCACTAAAATTGAAATCACTTTATGGATTTGCTGTTTAGAGTTGACAGGCTCTTAAGCTATCCTTAGCATTTGTGGTCAAGAGGATGAATTATACGGTAACTGTTTCTTAGGGTTCTTGGAGTTTGCTCGGCAACTCTTTGACCTATCCGGACGTCGGGTTCCATTGCTAGATGGGCACATCGATTAGTATAGAAAATTATTTCTATGCTACCGCTTAGGTTCGAACCTAGAGAGTCACACGCATAGAAGTTTCCTAGATGATCTATTTGCTGATCAACGATTGAGAATCGTATATGATTTAATTAATCAATTTGATTGATTGAATTATCTCAATTGGATTAAGTACAAGTGAATAAGATTCAATTTGGTTTAAGTCTATTAGAAGGACTAATCAATTTCAAATATTGATTTGAAATTAGATTTGATTTGGATTTAAATAGATTCAGGATTAGCCAAATTTGATTTGGGATAGGACATGATCTATATTGGTTTAATCCAATAAATTCAAATTAGCTTAAAACCAAAAATCCAATGTGAAAAAGGTTTTCTTGCATGATGAGATAACTAAAATCTCATCTCATGAGAAATTAAATTCTAATGCAGAATTTAATTTATAACTTTTAGTCTTCTTCAAATGATTCCCAAGTTCAAGAAAAATAAATTTTGCTAAAAGGTGCCTCTTTGGAAGAGCACTCCACACAACTCTCCGTGCATTGAAAGTATGTGAATTAATGTGCCTCTTTGGAAGAGCACTCCACACAACTCTCCGTGCATTGACAAGCGTGTGAATTAATGTGCCTCTTTGGAAGAGCACTCCACACAACTCTTCATGCATTGATAAGTGTGTGAATTTAATGTCTCTTTGGTTTTCACAAAAACAACGGAATTCTAAATGTTACAATTCAATAGGCTGACTAATATGAAACTATAAATAGAGGACATCCCTCACTAGATAACAAAACACAAGATCAAAAGAGATCAAAAAATTCTAAACAGTTAGAACCAAGTGTTACAGTTCTAAGAGTTAGAACAGAAAATTCTGGTGTGATTTTAGTGTTAGCAAAAGCTTGGTGGATCTTGGAGGAAGATTCAAGTGGAAGAATTCAAGATCAGCAAAATTGTTTTTCGCGAGCTAGCACTCCCGGGAATCCGATCATTCGGGGGCTTTGCGTGGACAATACTAGAGGCTGGACGATTGAACGACTGCAGAGCACAAAGGATTTACCTACTGTTCTTAAGGTGAGTGATTTGATCCTTAGATTTTAAGGCAGGCTTCAAGATGAGTAGTATGACTTCTCATCTTGAAGATTAAGATATGATCTTAATTATTTAATTTATATGCAATACTTAGATCAAACGATCTTATATTATAAGGCAAAGATATGATCTTGATGCATGTTAGAAAGATTAATATGTAATCTTTAAATTTTCGCATTGATAATTGTTATCAAATTTTAAAATATGCATGCCTCGGGGATTAACTCTCCCAACAATGGGATGTTTGGATATTGTGAATATGACATGTTTTTAAAATTGGTTTCTTGGTAATTAGGTCTGATCGATGAATTGGCTACAGGTTGAGGTTTCCAAGAAAAATTTGGATGATTTTGCCAGCCAAGATTGTAAGTATTTGAAAATGGATCATTTTCTGTTCTAGGAGCTAATTGGGTTTGGGCTTGGTGGGCTTGCTCTTGAACAAGTTCAGAAATTGGTATGCAGCTGGACATTCACCTATAGAATGGGTTGGACTCGAACAAATTATGCAGACCTCGTGTAATTGAGTAGATGAGGAAGAGATGTTTCAACTTGTAGAATCCGGTCAAGTTTATGGGATAATTCATCTACCTTAGTATAGATATCTGTAGAATGACCTATTTCATATATTCCACCTCTTTTAGGTTCTACGGAAGGGTCTCGACGAGCAACTGACATGTGATGTAATGAATTCTCACTCAATGTCTCAAAGAGTTGCCAAGCTTCATGTTCATTTTTTAACATAAATGTCCTACCACATGAAGCATCAACCATTTGCCTATGCTTTTCTGATAATCCATCATAAAAGCACTGAACCAGTTGCCATTTGGGTATAGCATGATGTTGACATTTTCTAATTAGTTTTTGAATCTCTCCCATGTCTCATGAAATATTTCTCTATCTGTTTGGGAAAAACTTGTTATGGATTTTTTAATTTGATTCATTTTTCCTATAGGAAAAATTTCTTAAGAAATTCTCTCTGAAGATGATCCCAAGTTGAAATTATGATAGTGTCTAATGAATTTAACCAATATTTGGCTTTATCTTTTAGGAAAAAAGGGAATAGCTTAAGCCTAAGTGCATCATCAGAGAAATTTTGAATCTTGACAGTTGAGCAAATTTCCAAGAATTCATCTAAGTGTTTGTAGGGATCCTCATTTGTAAGTCCATAGAAAGATGGTAACATTTGGATTACACTTGACTTAATTTCATATTGGACATCCTCTACTGGAGGCACTTGAATGCAGGGAGAGTAGGTATACCTTGAAGGAGTGAAATACTCTTTTAACTGTCGTGGTTGATTATTTTCGTTATTAGGATCCATAATTCTGAGTCTGTTTGCTCTAATAATTCTTTCTATCTCATGATCTAAGGGTATAAGGTTGGGTTGCAACGATCGGCGACCAAGCATACACCCTACCAATGATTCTAAAGCAAATAGTTTTTTTTAATTTTTATTTTTAATAGAAGAAAAAGAGGAAATTCTAAAGAAAATACCCTAAAAATTCCTAGAACTAAGAATAATTTAATTAGGGTTTAATAATTTTTTTAGCAATCAAGTTAACAAAGATTAGACTCTTTACTATAGGTTTACCCTAGATCTAGACAGCTCCTAACTTCGAAGACCGCCTTGGAGCCCTCCAAGTCAAAAATTAGCTGATTAACTTGCCAGTTGAGGATAAGGTCAGTGGGGGACCCCCGTTGCTTACTAGGTAAGCGAACGGAACCAATTAAGTAACCACTTTCTTTTCCTTTTCTAGACACCAGTTAAGCAGTCAATCTCGACCCAGTTCAACTCTTTTGGGTGCCTTGTCCTATTGAGCTCGAGTTCCTTAGGGGCTGATGTCTAATTAATTTTAGAGTTAAAGGTTTGGGTTAATGCAGAATGAAGGATGTGGTTTGTGGGCCAAGGAAGGGTGATGAAATCCCCACCTTATCTTGATTAGGGGTTTGTGCCCTTAAAGTTAATTATGATAATGCTATGCAACAAACAGATGTCCAACTCTTGAAATTATCAAACAAAATTAATCTAATTAATTATTTATTTTTTTAAGATTTTTGTGATTAGGTTTCTAATTTCTTAATAAATTATGAGATATCAATGGAAGAATTTTGAGTTTTGCAGAAAATAAATTCACCTAAGTCAATCTATAGCATAGAAATAATTATTTTGTTTATATATTTTATTTTTATTTTTTTATAAATTTTTTTATTTTGTTTCCTTAAATTAATTATGTTTTATGGAAGGTGTCTTAGGGTTTTCTTTCAGTTTTTTTTAGGTAAGTTAATTAAAAGAAAAATTTGATTAGGTTAAAATTGGATTTGTGGCAAAAATGAAGTAATAATTTTTTTTAATGTTAAAAATAAAATATGCAATTCTAACAATTAAAGAAATAAAATAAAGATACAATAACTATTCAAAAATTAAGAGAAAATTAATCTAATTTTTTTTTATATTATATATATATATATATTATATTTTTTTTTATAATTTTTATTTTAAATTTTTTTAAAATAACACTTAAGTCCCCGGCAACGTGCCAAAAAATCTGATGCGTGTCGTAGCGCAACAATTAAAACACCTTAATTTCACTATTAGAATAGCGAGAGTAAGGGATCGATTCCACATGGACTTTAGCGATTATCTTAAAATAAATATATAAATTTAACTAAATAGATAATTATTAGTGCAAAATAATCAAGATATGATCATCTTATAAGAGCACAGCCCGTACCCGTAGATCACGGCCCGTCCCTTTTAAGCATAGATCAGTCTAAAATTATTTCCACTTAAATATAATTTAATAATAATTAAACATGAATAGAAACTTTATTTTATATAAATTAAAAAGTCATGACATTAAGAAGGCAATAAGAAAGTAATAAATTCTCTCTACACCAAACCAAAGATGGGATGAAGTCTTGTTCCTCTTCTGCATGCGCCTCCCGAGCTAACGAACGGAGCCTCCACTGCTACTCAATTGCTCCCGAGGCAGAGCTTCCACGGATCCTCAACGGCTCCCGCAGCCTCCAAGACACGAACAGAGGATGAACCGGGGAAGGAAAAAGGATGAACATGCTCTGGGCATGGACGGAACAGAGCTCACGAACGGCTCTTGACGGATCTCCCGGATGCAGTGCGCTGGATGGATCACTGCCTTCCTCCCTCTACTGCTATTTGTAGAAGCTCAGACGCGGTGAAGACGCGGCGTTGCCAAAACAGAGGATGCGGCGGTGCCAAAACAGAGGACGCGGAAGCCACCAAAATAACAAAGAAAATCTTGATAAATCCTTAATAAAATTCAAATTCCTTTTAAAGGAATTTAATTCTCTCAATTTGATAATTTCCAATCTAATCTATTCCTTAATTGATTTAAGAAATGGTTAGATTAATTAAAAGAAGAATCGGATGAAAATAAAGAAAAACGGCTGTGAAGACGATGAAGTCGGCAACGTGTTTGCCGTTTTTGCTTTGAAATCCGTGCTAAATCCTTATAAAATCAATTCGAGCTCATTTTAAGTTCGATTCGAGTGCGTTTGCGTCATTAAATCCCTAAAATTGAGCTCTTTAAATTGATAAGGTTTTATCTAAAATATTATATAAAATATTAAAATATTAACTAATAATATATACGTTAAATTATTAATTAATATGTTTAGTAATAATTATTTATGCGTTTATCAGATATACAGATTCTGATTTTTAATCAGATAGAAACTCTAGGAAGTCTACTTCTGGAGCGATGTTCACTTTGGGAGGGAAGCCATTATATGGAGAAGCATCAAGCAAACCTGCATTGCTGACTCAACCATGAGGCTAAATATGTAGCGGCTTGTGAAGCAGCTAAGGAAGCAGTCTGGCTTCGAGAATTCTTGAAAGATCTAGAAGTTGTTCAGATATGAATAAACCAGTTAGGCTCTACTGTGACAACAGTGGAGCAGTAGCCAATGCCAAGGAACCCAGAAACCACCGTAGAGGAAAGCATATAGAGAGAAAATTTTACCTTGTGAGAGAGATTGTCAGTAGAGGAGATGTTTCAGTTGAAAAGAACGCATCTGCGATCAATATAGCTGATCCATTTACTAAAACATTACCGGCTTGAGGTTTTGAGCTACATCTTGATGGGATGGGACTTAGAGACATGTCTCATTTGCTTTAGGGTAAGTGGAAGATTGTTGGGATATGTGCCCATAAACAAATAACATTTATTATTTTTTTAAATATTTGAGAAAATTTTTAATATTATACTTGCATGCATGTTATGATGCTTTATAAATATCAAAAATCCCTGTATTATTTAAATGTAACTTTAAATATTGTATATAAGTGTTATATATAGAGGATAATATTTAAAGTAAAATAATCTAAAATATCCATAATTATAAATTAAAGTTGCAATCGGGATCTTTAATTTAAAATTACTAGTATGGTTCATTACATTCTTAATGAAACAATCTTATCCGGATTGTTGATAATGAGATTATCGGAATGAAAGCACTTTATATAATTTGATTATATAGGACTCGAACATGATTAATTATGAATCTCTAATAAATTCCGTTGTTAAAATAAGAATTCAAAATAATCAATGATGGTCATATGTGAATCGATCTTAATTCTGAGTAATTAATAGACTCCTATTTATTGTATTATATTTTTGACTTATCGGGCAATGACACGGAAATATAGTATCAAATTCTTGGTATATTAGAAATATAATAACATAAGTAGTCGGAAATATTAATATACAAGATGAAATTCATTCCTTCGTAAAGAAGCCAGATGGACGGTTCCCATAAGTGTTGATTCGGGACTTGAATAATAAGAGCGCTCAATTATGATTAGATCATAAATATATTATTCATTATAGAATCAATGATACTTATGGATAAAGATGTGATTAAAGAGGTTAACAAAAAATGCCTAGCTTTAATCATGAACCGTTCATGAAGGATTGATTTATATGTGGTGACTATATCAATGACGATTCTAATCCTTTTGAATATAATTAATTTTATAATTTTAAGAGTGTAGTTCCAAATTTTAGTGGAGTAATTTAGAATTAATAATTTTAATATTTTAATTAAGGTGTTAATTGAATGTCAAAATTAATGGAGCTTAGAATTATAATGTCCATAGTTCCTCTGGACGGCTCCATTAAATTATGTGAACTTATATGTTGGGTTGAGTTATTAATTTGGAATTGAGAATTCTAAATTATTTTTCATATAGAAATTAATTGGATTAATTTCTATTATACGGTGTGCTAGTGAACATATCGTAGGCATAATCCACGAGAAAAGTCTATGTGAAAATTATTTATTGTTGGAGAAATAAATATGGGAGCCTTTCTCTCTCCGTAACGTCCCATGATAAATATATCTAACCAACAATTGGTTGTTAGAGATACGTTAAAGTAATTCCAAGAGTTGGAAGTGATCTTTAAATATTAATTAATTGATTAATTAATAAAAGATGTTGATAGTTCTTATTCTTCGTGAATATAAGATTCACTAGAAACATAGAAGAACATTGAAGAACAATGATCAACCAAAGAGAGTTCCTCCTTCAACTTCTCTTTATCTCATGAGTTGAGAATACAAAGTGAATTAAATTCAGTTATGTAATCTCAACCCAAATCAAAAGGAACGCCCACTCGTTCGTGTTCATTATAATCTGGAGAACGTTTGGAAAGATCCATGGTGATCAAAGGATTTGGTGATTCCAAGGTAGTGTTCATGAAGAACAAAAGGTCGATTTCTTAATCTCCTTATTGTTCTTGTTATTAAATTAATATGGGTATAGATCGTGCTAACTCAGTTTTTTAAGATATGTAATTTGATTTTTATCTCGCTTCTGCAAACATCTCAAAATCGTATTAAGATAACCATCACTCACTCTATAATTATTGATGTGGCTGATCCAACGCCGTTAGAGAACCATGAAGGAAACCGACGGAGCCCCCCTTGGCCTCCAAAGGGCCCTTTGGCTACGGTAGCGTTTATGGCCTCATAAAGCTATGTGCACCCAATTGCTCTAAGCTCCAAGGCCGAGAGCTCTGTGGCCGAGAGCTCCTAGGCCGAGAGCTCCATGGCCGAGAGCTCCATGGCCGACAGCTCCGAGGCCGACAGCTCCGTGGCCAAGAGCTCCATGGCCGAGAGCTCCTAGGCCGACACCTCCAAGCTAGGCGGCCCGGCACCTTCCTAGCCGGCTTCGGCGTGTCCTTCCCAGCCGGCCCCGGTGTGTCCAAGCCAGGCGGCCCCGACACCTTCCTAGCTGGCCCCACGTGTCCCTCCCAGCCAGTCCCGGCACCTATCTAGCCGGCCCCGGCGTGTCCAAGCTAGCCGGCCCCAGCGTGTCCAAGCCAGGCGGCCCCGCACCTCCAGCCGGCCCCGGTGTGTCCCAGCCAGCCGGCCCCGGCGTGTCCTTCCCAGCCGGCCCCGGCACCTTCCCAGCCGGCCCGGCGTGTCCAAGCCAGGCGGCCCCGGCACCTTCCTAGCCGGCCCCGGCGTGTCCAAGCTAGCCGGCCCCGGCACCTCCCAGTCGGCCCCGGCGTGTCCAAGCTAGGCGGTCCCGGCACATCCCAGCCGGCCCTGGCACCTATCTAGCCGGCCCCGGCGTGTCCAAGCTAGCCGACCCTAGCACCTTCCCAGCCGTCCCGGCGTGTCCAAGCCAGGCAGCCCCAGCACCTTCCTAGCCGACCCCGGCGTGTCCCAGCCAGCCGACCCAGGCGTGTCCTTTCCAGCTGGCCCCGGTGTGTCCCAGCTAGCCGGCCCCGACACCTCCCAGGCGGCCCCGGCACCTCCCAGCCAGCCCCGGCGTGTCCAAGCCAGGCGGCCCCGGCACCTCCCAGCCGGCCCCGGCACCTATCTAGCCTACCCTGGCATGTCCAAGCTAGCCGGCCTCGGCACCTCCCAGTCGGCCCAAGCGTATCCAGGCCAGGCGGCCCCAGCACCTCCCAGCCGGCCCCGGCACCTATCTAGCCGGCCCGGCACCTCCCAGCAGCCCGACACTTCCCTATCCGGCCCCGGCATGACCAAGCCAAGCAGCCCAGCACTCTCCTGGCCGGCCCCGCCCCGGCACTTCCTGGACGGGGAGTACGGCCCCTGCTTTCCCTTCTCCGATGGAACAGGACCCACCAACTGGCTGCAGCCACCCACCTTGATGGGACTTGACCTGCAGTCGTGATATATCAAAGAATGAAGCAAGCTCTGCCATTGCTGCCATCACCTTAAATGCTCTGACAAAGTGGTTGAACCCCATGCCTCACAGACGTCAGCTCTGACACTTCACCCATCAAGGTCATCATTACAAGGCCTCAACCACTCAAGCCAGAAAAACTCTTAAGTGCCTATAAGATGGGTAAGAGGGACTCCCGACCAGGTAACACACTCGTTACACCCCTAAACGCTCACAGGAAGAGCTCCTCCCGGAGCCATATCTCTTTCTCTTTCTCTTTTGAGCTTCCTCAAGCTCACGGCTGATGCCCAGACCACTGACTTAAGCGTCGGAGGGTCCCCGCCGGAATCTCCCGCCCCCGGGACTTGCTTGCAGGCGCGAGGAGCTCGCTGGAGGAGGCGACCGCACGCTCGAGGCCGGTGATTTGGCGTCATCAGATTGGCGCGCCAGGATGGGGGGACGCACTGAAGGAAAGAAAGCTGTCTCCTTGAGCTAAGCCTCCGTCCCCTCTAAGATTGCTATGGTGGTGATGCGCATGCCAGAGGTTCTTACCAATCGTGCTGGGGGGCATCCACATCGCACTAGGCAGCGAAAGGCCACCCCCTCTGCTCCTTCACCACCAACTTTAGCTGCTTTGATTAACTAGCTGGCCATCCTCAATCGACAAGATCAAGCTTTGAAAGTAGCAGTCCATAAACTGCAGAAGCAGCGCTTGGGGGCCACTCGGCAGCACCCCAAGCCTCTCACGTCGCCCATGATAGCTGCACCAGTTGGCTAGTGATCCGCTCACCTGAGGACAAATGCGAGAGAAGGCCCAAGTAAGGGCAACGACACTTCCAATCTGACCAACACGACTCCCTGGGGGGCAGGTCACCAGTGGACGGAAGTGCTCAAACCCGCAAAAGAAAAACATGGGAGCTACAAGAGCTAAGTTCATTGCAATTAAGACAGTTTTCTTTCATTAATACTTAAAAATGTCGTGCAGGGAAGATCTACCTTGCATCAACATCCAAGGCCAACCTTGCTTTGGTGCACCAAAGCCCTGGGCCAGCCAGGCATGAAGCCCGGCACCCGTCGGCACCTAAAGCCCTGCACCAGCCAGGCATGAAGCCCGACACCCGTTGGCACCTAAAGCCTTGCACCAGCCAGCATGAAGCCCGACACCATCGGCACCTAAAGCCCTGCACCAGCCAGGCATGAAGCCCGGCACCCGTCGGCGGATAAAGCCCTAGGCCAGCCAGGCATGAAGCCCGACACCCGTCGGCACCTAAAGCCCTACACCAGCTAGGCATAAAGCCTGACTCCAGTCGACACCAAAGCCCTGGGCCAGCAGGCATGAAGCCCAACACCAGTCGGCACCGAAGCCCTGCACCAGCCAGGCATGAAGCCCGACTTTGGTTGGCACCAAAGCCCTGGGCCAGCCAGGCATAAAGCCTGACTCCGGTCGGCACCAAAGCCCTGGGCCAGCCAGGCATAAAGCCCGACTCCGGTCGGTACCAAAGCCCTGGGCCAGCCAGGCATGAAGCCCGACTCCGGTCGGCACCAAAGCCCTGGGCCAGCCAGGCATAAAGCCCGATTCCGTCGGCACCAAAGCCCTGGGCCAGCCAGGCATGAAGCCCGACTCCGGTCGGCACCAAAGCCCTGGGCCAGCCAGGCATGAAGCCCGACTCCGGTCGGCACCAAAGCCCTGGGCCAGCCAGGCATAAAGCCCGACTCCGGTCGGCACCAAAGCCCTGGGCCAGCCAGGCATGAAGCCCGACTCCGGTCGGCACCAAAGCCCTGGGCCAGCCAGGCATGAAGCCCGACACCCATCGGCACCTAAAGCCCTGCACCAGCCAGGCATAAAGCCCGACACCCGTCAGCACCTAAAGCCCTGCACTAGCCAGGCATGAAGCCCGGCACCCGTCGGTGGATAAAGCCCTGGGCCAGCCAGGTATGAAGCCTGACACCCATCGGCACCCAAAGCCCTGGGCCAGCCAGGCATAAAGCCCGACTCCGGTCGGCACCAAAGCCCTGGGCCAGCTAGGCATGAAGCCCGACACCCGTCGGCACCCAAAGCCCTGCACCAGCCAGGCATGAAGCCGACTCCGGTCGCACCAAAGCCCTGGGCCAGCCAGGCATGAAGCCCGACACCCGTCGGCACCTGAAGCCCTGTATCAGCCAGGCATAAAGCCCGACTCCGGTCGGCACCAAAGCCTTGGGCCAGCCAGGCATGAAGCCCAACTCCGGTCGGCACCAAAGCCCTGGGCCAGCCAGGCATGAAGCCCGACACCGTCGGCACCTGAAGCCCTGCACCAGCTAGGCATGAAGCCCGACACCCGTCGGCACCTGAAGCCCTGCACCAGCCAGGCATAAAGCCCGACTCCGGTCGACACCAAAGCCCTGGGCCAGCCAGGCATGAAGCCCGACTCCGGTCGGCACCAAAGCCCTGGGCCAGCCAGGCATGAAGCCTGACACCCTCGGCACCTGAAGCCCTGCACCAGCCAGGCATGATGCCCAACACCGTCGGTACCTGAAGCCCTGCACCAGCCAGGCATAAAACCCGACTTCGGTCGGCACCAAAGCCCTGGGCCAGCCAAGCATGAAGCCCGACTCCGATCGGCACCAAAGCCCTGGGCCAGCCAGGCATGAAGCCTGACACCCATCGGCACCTAAAGCCCTGCACCAGCCAGGCATGAAGCCCGACACCCGTCGGCACCTGAAGCCCTGCACTAGCCAGGCATGAAGCCTGACACCCGTCAGCACCTGAAGCCCTGGGCCAGCCAGGCATGAAGCCGGACTCCGGTCGGCACCAAAGCCCTGGGCAGCCAGGCATGAAGCCCGACTCCGGTCGGCACCAAAGCCCTGGGCCAGCCAGGCATGAAGCCCAACACCCGTCGGCACCTAAAGCCCTGCACTAGCCAGGCATGAAGCCCGATACCCATCGGCACCTGAAGCCCTGCACCAGCCAGGCATGAAGCCGGGCATTAGGCGAGGATCAGCCACTTGGGAGGTAGCGCCCCTTTCGCCTTGCTGAAGTGGACCCGCTTCGTCTCAGGGGCGAGGGGGCATCTGATGTGGCTGATCCAACGTCGTTAGAGAACCATGAAGGAAATCGACAGAGCCCCCCCTTGGCCTCCAAAGGGCCCTTTGGCCACGGTAGCATTTATGGCCTCATAAAGCTACGCGCACCCAATTGCTCTAAGCTCCAAGGCCGAGAGCTCCTAGGCCGACAGCTCCATGGCCAAGAGCTCCATGGCCGAGAGCTCCATGGCCGAGAGCTCCTAGGCCGACAGCTCCATGGCCGATACTCCATGGGCGACAGCTCCGAGGCCGACAACTCCGTGGCCGAGAGCTCCTAGGCCGACAGCTCCGAGGCCGACAGCTCCGTGGCCGAGAGCTCCGTGGCCGAGAGCTCCGTGGCCGAGAGCTCCTAGGCCGACAGCTCCGTGGCCGAGAGTTCCTAGGCCGACAGCTCCATGGCCGACAGCTCCGAGGCCGACAGCTCCGAGGCCGACAGCTCCGTGGTCGAGAGCTACATGGCCGAGAGCTCCTAGGCCAACACCTCCAAGCTAGGCGTCCCGGCACCTTCCTAGCCGGCCCCGGCGTGTCCTTCCCAGCCGGCCCCGGCACCTTCCTAGCCGGCCCCAGCGTGGCCCCGGCCCCGTGTCCAAGCCAGGCGGCCCCGGCACCTTCCTAGCGGCCCCAGCGTGTCCCAGCCAGCCGGCCCCGGCGTGTCCAAGCCAGGCGGCCCCGGCACCTTCCTAGCTGGCCCCAGCGTGTCCCAGCCAGCCGGCCCCGGTGTGTCCCTCCCAGCCGGTCCCGGCACCTATCTAGCCGGCCCCGGCGTGTCCAAGCTAGCCAGCCCCGGCACCTTCCCAGCCGGCCCCAGCATGTCCAAGCCAGGCGGCCCCGACACCTCCCAGTCGGCCCCGGTGTGTCCCAGCCAGCCGGCCCCGGCGTGTCCTTCCCAGCCGGCCCCGGCACCTTCCCAGCCGGCCCCGGCGTGTCTAAGCCAGCCGGCCCCGGCACCTTCCCAGCCGGCCCCCCCAAGCCAGGCGGCCCCGGCACCTTCCTAGCCGGCCCCGGCATGTCCAAGCTAGCCGGCCCCGTCACCTCCCAGCCGGCCCCGGCGTGTCCAAGCCAGGCGGCCCCGGCACCTCCAGCCGGTCCCGGGTTGTCCAAGCTAGCCGGCCCCGGCACCTTCCTAGCCGGCCCCGGCGTATCCAAGCCAAGCGGCCCCAGCACTTTCCTAGCCGACCCTGGCGTGTCCTTCCCAGCCGGCCCCGGCACCTTCTCAGCCGGCCCCGGCGTGTCCCAGCTAGCCGGCCTCGGCACCTCCCAGACGGCCCCGGCACCTCCCAGCCGGCCCCGGCACCTATCTAGCCAGCCCCGACATGTCCAAGCTAGCCGTCCCCGGCACCTCCCAGTCGGCCCTGGCGTATCCAGGTCAGGCGGCCCCGGCACCTCCCAGCCGGCCCGGCACCTATCTAGCCGGCCCCGGCACCTCCCAGCAGCCCGACACTTCCCTATCCGACCCCGGCATGACTAAGCCAAGCAGCACGGCACTCTCCTGGCCGGCCCTGCCCCGACACTTCCTGGCCGGGGAGTACGGCCCCTACTTTCTCTTCTCCGGTGGAACAGGACCCACCAACCGGCTGCAGCCACCCACCTTGATGGGACTTGACCTGCAGTCCTGACATATCAAAGAATGAAGCAAGCTCTGCCATTGCTGCCATCACTTTAAATGCTCTGACAAAGTGGTTGAACCCCATGCCTCACAGATGTCAGCTCTGACACTTCACCCATCAAAGTCATCATTACAAGGCCTCAACCACTCAAGCCAGACAAACTCTTAAGCGCCTATAAGATGGGTAAGAGGGACTCCCGACCAGGTAACACACTCGTTACACCCCTAAACGCTCACAGGGAGAGCTCCTCCCGGAGCCATATCTCTCTCTTTCTCTTTCGAGCTTCATCAAGCTCACGGCTGATGCTCAGACCACTGACTTGAGCGTCGGAGGGTTCCTGCCAGAATCTCTGGCCCTCGGAACTTGCTTGCAGGCGCGAGGAGCTCGCTGGAGGAGGTGATCGCATGCTCGAGGCCGGTGATTTAGCGTCATCAATTATCAATTATTTTTCTTTGCAAAGGTCCAAATTAGCATTCCACTTAGCCCTACCAGCTGAACTCAACCATGCTAGAGAACACTTCGTTAAAGCATATATACCCTTTACAACTTGGGTATTCGCTAAGTTGGGCTCCAGAATAATCAGAGGTAACAAAATGTCTTAGCACCGATTTGCTTGTCAGTGACACCTTAAGCCTCTGTTTATCTTGGAGTTTGTCTTGAGATTAACCAGCAACAGTACTCCAAAAGCTTGCAACAGTGGCTCTGTGTTAAAGTCTGGTTAAATTTATTTTGGAGCCATGCACACGGTCTTTCAGATGTCCACTTACCGATCGATCATCCATGCATGATAGAAGCAGTTGTTTGCATCTGGTGGTAAGTAATCACAGTTGTTTGCAGACAGATGAATTTAACTGGCAAAAAGAATTGGGCCTAAGAATGCTAGCAAAAGCCGAGTGCACTTATTTAAAATGGTTCAGGTTGCGTCTTCTAGTCATCAAGGAGTGGCATGATTCACAAGGGCGGTTGGGTGCTGCTTTCAGAGCCATTCTGATCGATGAAACTGTAACAAGATTCAAGCTGAACGAGTTCCACTCCTCAAGAGTCAGGACCCAACTCACCAACCACAGATGGATGTGAGCACTGCAGCGCCGCCCGCAGTTTAAACGTTCGGATGAGTAATAGATGGTGTCTCTCTTAATAATTTCGCATCGAAAAAATTAAAATTAATTAAATAATTTATAATTAATTAAAAAAAATGACAAGCATCAATTGAATTTTTTAAATTATGATGCTTCAAGTTGATATGAATCTTATTTATTCTTTTATTTATTTATTTTTTTTTACGAAATAGATCCGTAAATTCGAACCGTTACAATATAAAATCAAAACTATACATCCATAAAAAAAATAAGAGCCATCTTTTAGATCTGTGAGATTATCTTTAGATCCGTGCCTGCCTCGTGAATCATTGGTTGACAGATCATGCTGTGTAATCCGGAAGGAACGGCTTTCCAGGCGGGCAGTGTGGCAACCGATGCACCCAGTGGCAACTGCCTCACACGTGTACGTGTGTCCGGCGAAGCCTGTCGTACGTTGTGGGGAAGGCGATTTGTTGAAATGGCTGTTCGCTGGGCCTAACGGTACAGAGATACTCGGAGCCATTTTCAAGAACCTTTC
>UESW01002756.1:56420-76170 GCA_900491605.1 Calamus simplicifolius | reverse complement strand
TTAATACTCTCACAAATTTTACTCAATAGAATACGATATAATGCAAGAACTCCTATAGAAATAATTTATATAATGCAATTTTTTAATCACAGGAATATGACTGTAGAAGTACTAACTTCATCAAAGATATCTACCTGTACAATGGCAAAATGAAGCACAGAAAAGTTCGAATCCTTACACATGAACAATAAATTATAGAAATTTTTAGACTACTTCCGGCCCATATAGCAAACAACTACCGCAATAAAATCATTTATTGAAGAGAACCCAACTCTGAGACCATGAAGAATGGTGAACCTTGAACAAACCCTAATAATGAAGCATGTGAGAAGAAAATATATTTCGAGAAAGAACTAAAGAATTTAATAATAATAATAGTTATATAACAATACTCAAAAAAGTGGCGAGCCCTTCTTCCTCCCTGTACTCCAAAGGAAGTCCCGTGTTCAGGCCCCTCTCACAACGCCTCAACACTCTCCAATATTTAAATTTTTTAAAAAAACCACTTGGACTCCCTCAAGAGCTCCATTCATTGAAAAACTTCCAAGAACCATTGTTCCTTTTGACCATCCCATGCCTTTATACCTCCCAAAACTAAAACTAGGGCCTGATCTTCTGGATTAAACTTCTTTAAGATTAGATTATGTGTTACAGTATATCAGATTGATAAAATAACTCATTCTTAGGCCTATTAAACATAGTATTGACAACCAGTGACTTGTCAACGGCATAGATGTAATAACTATCTAATATTACCTACACTACAAAAAAATGACTTATTATGACGAATTAATTCATCGCAATAGGTACAAAAATCATCGTAATAAGTTATTACGATGATAAAAAATTCATCGTAATAAATTACAAAATCATCGTAATAACATGTTATCGTAATAACTTATTACGGCGACTTATTTTCGTCGTAATAGATACCTATTACGGCGAAACCATATATTGTTATATATTTTTTAAAAAATTAATTTAATTAAAAACTTATTACGGTGACTTATTTTCGTCATAATAGGTAACTATTACGGTAAAAATAAGCCGTCATAATAGATTTTTAATTAAATTTTAAAAATATTAAAATTTTATTATGGCGAGTTATTTTCGTCGTAATATGTATCTATTACGGCGAAAATAACTCATCGTAATAAAATTTTAATATTTTTAAAATTTAATTAAAAATCTATTACGATGACTTTTTTTACCGTAATAGATACCTATTACGGCGAAAATAAGTCACCGTAATAAGTTTTAAATTAAATTTTAAAAATATTAAAATTTTATTTTAATAACTTTTTTGCATATGTTATAATAGTATAATATAATATTAAAGCAACGATATCAGAAATAATTTTCTAATATAAAAGTTTTAAAAAAAATTTAATAAAAGTTTTCATTCATTTCAATAAAATCATCATATACAATGTATTAGAGAATACATAATTAAAAAAAATACATGTACTATGGAGGTGAGGTCTGCTGGGATCCACTAGGACGATATCCAGGCACTAACTGTCGCATAAAAGTAGTGAGCTCAGCAATCGTCGCCTTTAGATCCTGGATGGTCTTCTCTTGATGACGTAGCTGCAAAACATAATGAACTAAATTAGTGCGAAATAACATAAAGAAATATAGCCAAATAATATAAGTTTAAAATAGAGTTATTACATGATGCGCCGACAGATGACCCCTCTGTCAGAGCTGGAATGTAAGGAGAATCATCTGGCCTCGATGTAGCAGGAGTATCTCTGAAGACATCTGCAAACAAACATACAAACTAGAATTAATAAATAAGAAAGTATAAGAACATATAGTTGTAATAAGTAAAAAAAAAATGAATGCTACCAAATTAATCACTGTCATCACTAATATGCTCATTGTCTTCATCATCCTCCATATCAGAACTATGTATAGATCCCTCACTGTCATAATCAGCTAGTGTGTCGTCCTCCTCAACATCTTCGCATATAAAGTCATCTTGACCGACATCACTTTGACATCTAATGTTTTCTTGAATTGCAACTATTTTAGCATCAGTGTCCGTACGCCGAGATGTTATTAAGTCCATGTCAGGTTGCTCACATGTGAATCGAAGGGCTGCTGAATCATCTTCTTGATATACTTCTTCCTGAACATCATCATCTTTTTTTGGAATATTCCACAAATGACGATGACTAACCTTGTATACCACTTTTCAATTAGAATTGTTCTTCAAATCATCCAAGTAGAAAACCTTTTCAGCTTGTGATGCTACAATGAATGGCTCATGTTTGTACCATTCTGAACTAATATTTATACTTGTAATATTATAATGTTGTTGCATTCTCCTGTGCTTTGGTTCAGTTTCAAACCATTTGCACTTGAACATTATCGCCTTACAACCTTTAACAAAATGAAATTCAAGGACCTCTAATACTATACCATAAAACGTTAATTTCTTCTCCTAGATGAGTATAGGGAACACAAATGCCACTATTCTGTGTTTTATGGCCGACATCCCGATTAACAGTGATAAATTTAACGTCGTTCACCACACAGCCAGTATACGAGAACACACGACTGTCGGGACCAATAGCCAATGAATAAAGCTCATCAGTAGCTTCAGATGCCCCAGCAAAATGCTTATTTAACATCTGGATAAACCAAACATCAACGCCATTTGAAATAAAGACATATGATATATTAATTTACAATATAAATGAATGTACGTGCTTACTTCATTTTTAAACCACTCCAAAAATCTTTCCTTCTGTAATTGGTCCAGTTGTTCCGGTCTAGTTGGATTTAGCTGATCAATGTGTTGGCTATAGAGAACATTACGCTAATGAGCACTATAGAAAATTTAAAGATACGAAGAAATAATTTTACAAGTATACTTACTTGAGAAATGGTTGCACCTCTGACAATTATTGATGAGGTACCAATATACTTGTTTTAAAGTTTTATCATCTAAATGCACCATTCTTCCTTTTCCAAGAGGCCGCCAACGAGTTGCAAATATATTTAATTGCTTGTCCAAATGGCTATCCAAATCAAAATTTCGTTCCGGACGATTGAATCTTGTTTCTATGCCTCGAAGATACATTGAACAAAATGTAAGAGACTCGTTGACAATATAAGCTTCTGCAATTGAACCTTCCGGACGAGCCTTATTACGTACGTATTGTTTATACGTACCAAGTGCCCTTTCGAAAGGATACATCCATTTACTTTGAACAGTTCCGCAAGTAAGGCCTCGTAAGGCAAATGAATTGATAAGTGCACCATAACGTCAAAAATGCTGGTGGGAACATTCGTTCAAGCTTACATAAGATCACCACAATCTGCTCTTGTAATAACTCCAAATCCCTACATTACATAGTTAATGTAGGCTCTCATACCCTCTCTATCTAAACTCTAGTATCTTTTTTAGGCTAAGGATCCTAATCTAAATCTAAATCAAATCATAAAATTATAGAGCTCATTTGTTATATTCTCTAATTTACATAAGCCATCAGTTAGGTCAAACTTGATACCTTTTGTAGCAACTCAAAATCTTATCCTAAAGCTATTTAAGAAGATATTATTTGAACTTATTAATTTCATATAAGAAACAAAGATTTACATGTAAAACTAACCTCTCATTAATATAACATCTCACGGATAAGGTTGCACCAAAAAATAACTATTGGCCTCATGTTAATTCCATAAAAGTCTTTGCCTTACTTCTTCGATCTCTAGAAATTCTTAAAGCATTTAGTTTCACACTAATCGCCTCTCATGGGATTGTAGTCTCGCATCATGACACTAAAAAATCATTTTAGGACTTGCTCTAATCAATAAATTGAAGAGCTTTAACAACTTTATTAATGATTACTTGACATCAAAAGGAAATAACTAAAGTCCATTTATAAGGGATATTTCCTAAGGCCAATAGACCTTTTAAAATTTTAGGATACAAATTTTTTTCAACATTAAAGAGATAAATATTAAATAAATAATAAAAACTGATTACTCAGCTTGTAACTAACATGAGTTTTTGGAAGAAAGAAATATAGAAGTTTGGACAAAAATGAAAGAAATATCATGTTATAAATTATGAGCTATGGAATGGTATTTCTATAATTTTTTAAAGTTCAGTGCTATTGGCATATTTCAAAAAATCATACATACTTCCTCATTTGTCTTCAATATGGATGAAATGCAAAATGTATTTTAACGCTAACTCAATATCGAACATTATGGAATTATATAAAAATTTAATTATATTGATGTTAGTAAATCTTCCTTTTGGACTCATGTAATTTGGATCATCTTTCTTAATGTGCTTGGACATGAATTCTAAAATTTAAGCTCATTAGACTTGTCAATTAAGTATTGCATTATACATTTTTTTAAAGAAGTGATTGTTAGTCCAGTAATCTTTTAGAGTATGCTCTATCCTATCATTTTAGTTTAACATAAATATTAAAGGATCATTCTTAAGTTCATTCAAATATAGCTTTTATTGCAACCATGTCTTATTTTTGATTTTGGATAGTGCCCCATCACATAGATTATCTTAATGAGACCTGTTTCTAAGCTTCTAGAACCTTTGTTTACGCAGCTAGTCAATATGGAGATCTTTAACTCTATTAGAACCACTTAAATTTTTATATTGGTTCTTTATCTGGTTTGTTTTCTCTAGATCTAGGCTCTTTGCATAGTAGAAAGAGCATTGTTATTACAATTTTTGAAGATTTTAGAGCTTTGACTCTTTGGATCTAGTCTCCCTTTTGGTTCGATTGGACTCGATTTGCAAGTCCCCTTTGACTCATATGAGTTGATTTAGGCTTTTTCTGCACTTAGATCAAGAGCAATGCTCCTCTTTGATTTGATCACTATTCAATCCAGGCTCAAATTTGGGTTTAGTTTAGGAGTGAGGCTCCTCTTTGATGTGATTATTGCTCGATCTGGACTTGATAAGGAGCAAAGTTTCTCTTTTTTGACTTGATTGTAGCTGAATTTAGGCTCAATCAAGATTACGGCTCGAATGGCTTTCAGGTTTGGGCCAATTTTGGAATTGGTCTCGAGCTACTTCTGAGTTTGGACTCTTTTAGGCTCAGGCCATGGTAGAGATCTTCAGGCTCCAGCATATGGCTTCAGGGCCTGAGTCAATAGTTAACGGGCTTGCAGTAGGCTACTTCAAGACTTGATTTGACAGTCATTCAGCTAATTGTGAGCTACTTAGGCTGCATTCGAGCTTAATTCACTGAACTTGCTATAGGCCATTTAGGCTGCATCGGAACTCAATTTTGTGGTGGAATAGAGGGTTTCTCCTCATAGACATTGAGTTTGAATTTGATGGAATTATTGGAGGGGATAAGGTATCGTCTCTCCCATCACCTTGGTTCTAAGGTCTCAAAAGGCATCATAATGACGAAAGACTTCATCTTAATGGGGGCAAAAGGACTTAACACGAAGAGTGTTCATATTGTGTTGTAGGAACAGCAGAAACAGAGGAAATTGTTGTTGGCTTCATAAGGAATCAAAATGAAGGACAAATAGGGATTCAACAAAGTTTTTAATTCAAGTTTTGAAGGAAGAAGTAGACTTACTAGAGGATTTTGGGTTTGTGAAGGGAGTGGTATAAGGTTCTAGTGTAGAAAACCTTAGGGCTCGCGGTACTATAATTTCAGTGTTTCGAGATACTTGGTAAGGGGATCACTTAGGATCTTGGGGCAGGCTTTCAGGAGAGGATCCTTGCCTCTTGGGTGGGTCCTCTGGGGTTTAAATAGACTTGATATGTTGACTTAGGACCATTTGAAGTCCCTAATTTCAGCTCTCTTAGTTGTTTAATCCTCGGAACTAACTGATACCAGCTAGAGTGCGTGAGATGGGCTGAAGAGGCACATGATACGAGCTTGAAAGCGTTGTTATATCATGTAGACAATTTCGGCACTCATTATGCTTGCAATATTTGGGCATTTGAATTATTTAAAAGAATTTCCAAAGGGGTTGGAAGGACACATGGTTGATATGCATGGTGTTTTTTTAGTCTGCTGGTTTCCAGCTATTTAAGGCGTGTCTTGGTTGCATCTAGAGGGTGCTTTCTACCAGCTGTGCTTGGTGAGGATGTGAATGCGTGACTCATGAGCGACGTCGACACCTTAATCCTTTGCCTTGATGGACTCTTCATTGTTTCCGGCATCATCGGAGGATTTTTGTTGCTTTTTGGATGGCGTTAAGTGTTGGAAACAAGGTGGGCACACAAGAAGCTTTGATACCATATTGATGAAAGTGAAGAATACTTTCAATATGAAAAATAACACTTTCTTATTATGGAGATGTTAGAGGGAATACATCTTTTGGGTCTCTCTCTATTTTCATCATCATCATCTTCTTCTTCTACTTCTACATTCATGGGCAAACACCTCTTATATTTATAAACATCTAGATGTCCTTTCATATACCACTATGCATAGAAAAACTAAAAGACATTTGCAGAAAATTAAGAGTCAATTACAAAATACTAAGAGTCAATTTTAAATTTCTGAACCATCTTATCATTTTAAAATGACTCTTCCTTTCTCCCATGAAGCTTTTGGTCTTTTCAATAGTGACTCTTCTTTCTCCTATGAAGCCTTTGGTCTTTTCAAGAGTGACTCTTCCTTTCTCCCATGAAGCCTTTAGTCTTTTCAAGAGTGACTCTTCCTTTCTCCCATGAAGCCTTTAGTCTTTCAAGAGTGCATTAAAACAAGTTTAATATTCCAACATTTCCTTCTGTAAACTTGTTTTTTCTTGGTGCCATGACTCCAAGCATCTTTCTTAGCTTTTGAAAATCTTCACTTTTGAGTGATTTTGTAAATATATCAGCAATTTGCTCATTTGATTTACAGTACACAACCTTCACAATACATTTCTTAACTTGATCACGAAGAAAATGAAATCTTGTGTCAATGTGTTTGCTTCTTCCATATTGAACTGGATTCTTAGCTAGTTCAATAGCAAACTTATTATCAACATATATCTTCACAGGCTCCTTTTGTGAATGACTCAATTCTTTCAATAAGTTGCGCAACCATATGGCCTTACAAGCACATGATGCTGCTGCAACATACTCTGCTTCACATGTAGATAATGCAACAGTGGATTGTTTCTTTGAGCTCTAAGAAAAAGCATTAGCACCAAAATAAAAGATATAACCAGAAGTGCTTTTTCGTTCATCAAGATCTCCTCCCCAATTACTATCAGAAAAACCAATTAAACTTGCATCATTGGAATGAGCATAAAACATACCATGATCAAGAGTTCCTTTGAGGTATCTTAGAATCCTTTTTGCTGCCATCCAGTGTGACTCCTTTGGATGTTCCATGTATCTACTAATCAAACCAACTCCATAGACAATATCAGGTCGGCTTATAGTAAGATAACGAAGACTTCCAACAAGGCTTTTGAAGAGAGACGAGTTCACCTCCTTTCCTTCTCCTTCTTTACTAAGCTTGGCTCCATAAGCAACTGGGGTGTTTACTTCTTTGCAGCACTCCATTTTGAATTTTTGTAGAATGTTTCTAGCATAACTTTCTTGAGAAATGAAGATGCCATCTTCACTTTGCCTTACTTCAATGCCAAGAAAATAAGACATCAAGTCTCCTCCCGTCATTTCGAACTCCTTGCTCATGGTTGCTTTGAACCCATATATCATTTCCATGCAATTACCTGTCACAAGTAAGTCATCCACATATAGACATATAATTAAAATGTCATCTCCTTTTTTCTTTACATAAATAGCATGTTCATAGGAGCATTTGTTGAAACCACAATCTTGAAGATAGTGATCAATTCGAGCATTCCAAGCTCTCGGTGCTTGCTTTAATCCATACAAAGCTTTGTGTAACTTGTACACTTTATCTTCCATGCCTTTATGGATGTAGCCCTCAGGTTGCTCAATATAGACTTCTTCTTCAAGATAGCCATTGAGAAATGCCGACTTTACATCCATTTGATATATTTTCCACTTGTGATGAGACGCAAGTGAGAAAATGAGCTTTATTGAATCAAAATGGGCTACAGGCGCGAAAACTTCGTCATAATCGAGCCCTTTCTTTGTTTGTAGCCTTTGGCATCCAAACGAGCTTTGTATTTTTCTACCTCTCCATTAGCAGTGTGCTTTACTTTATACACCCATTTGATGCCTATCGCCTTTTGTCCTTTTGGAAGTGAAGTCAACTCCCAAGTATTATTCTTTTCTATGGCAAGAATCTCCTCCTTCATTGCTTTTCTCCATTCAACTTTCTGCATAGCTTCATCAAATGATAGAGGTTCAATATCAGCAAATAAACAATATAAATCAACTTGTTCAACTTCTTCTGTTTCATCATAAAGATCACTAATACTTCTAAACTTTCTTGTTGACTCTTCAGGGCTTATAGAACTTCTTGAGGAAGTCGGTGTAACTTGTGGTGATGAAGATGATCTTGCTGGTGACAATATTGGTTGAGTAGCTTCCTCATTTGTATTCTCCTCAGCTTCATTATAAGGTGTTATATATTTGATATGAGAATCTTTGCCATTCCAATCCCATACTCCATCTTCATTGAAAATCACATCCCGACTGATGATGACTTTATTTATCATTGGATTATACAATTTGTAGGCTTTGGATTGCTCACTATATCCTATGAAGATGCATTTTTGGCTTCGATCATCAAGCTTCTTCCTCTTTCTTGTGGTACTTGGGCATAGGCAATACACCCAAAAATCTTCATATGGCTTACTCCTGGTTTGTAGCCACTCCAAGCTTCTTCTGGTGTCATACCTTTGATGGCTTTTGTTGGGCTTCGGTTGATAAGATATGCTGCACATGCCACCCCTTCAGCCCAAAAATGCTCGGAAAGGTTCTTCTCTTTCAACATGCTTCTAGTCATATCAAGAATGGTCCAGTTATTCCTCTCGGCCACTCCATTTTGTTGTGGAGAGTATGGAGCGGTGAATTGATGTCGAACTCTTTCTTCATCATAATAGCTTCTAAAAGCATTTGACATATATTCTCCGCCTCTATCGGATCTCAAAATCTGCACTTTATTGTTACTTTCTTTTTCAATTAAAGATTTGAAATATTTAAACATAAAGAGTGCAGCCAACTTTTCTTTAAGAAAATAAACCCACAACTTTCTACTAAAGTCATCAACAAATGTTATAAAATATTTGTTACCACCACAAGATTCTGGAAAAGGTCCACATATATCAGTATGCACTAGTTGTAATGGTCTTATTGCTTTCCAAGATTTTCTACTTTTGAAGGGAGCTCTTGCATGCTTAGCTAGTGTGCACTTCTCACAAACTTCATTTGGATAATTTATGTGTGGAAGACCTTTCACCATTCCCTTATTAGATAGTAATTTTAAACTTCCAAAATTTAAATGTCCAAACCTGAGATGCCAAAGCCAGGAAGGGTCCTTGATATCCACTTGCAAGCAATTTTGTGCTTCCGTCTTTAAGATAAGAGGAAACATCCTGTTCTTCGCCATCTGGACATGAGTAATCAGCTTTCCATTCCAATCTTTTAGAGTTAGAGATAGTCCTTCCATATGAATTGCATAACCCTTCTCTAACAGTTGCCCAATACTTAGAATATTACTCTTCAAACTTGGCACATAATAAACATTGGAAATGAAATCAGGTTTACCATTCTTTTTCCAAATCATGATTTTACCTCTTCCTTTGATAGGAGCTTTGGAGAGATCCCTAAACTTCACATCACAAAACTCCCCTTCTTGCAATTCCAAAATAGCTCTTTTCTTCCACACATATGGTTTGAGGCTCCTGAGTCAAGAAACCATATATTCTTCAAATCTCCATCTTCTTAGCATAATAAAGAAGTGTCGGTTCTCCTTCTTGGTTGTTGGATTCAATGTTGTTGCTTTGCTTATTGTTCCAACACTCATAGCTATAGTGTCCATATTTTTGACAATTATAGCATTGAACATTGGATCTTGATTGGTTACGACCTCCAATTGATCTTCTACCTCGTCCACGTCCACCTCTTCATCTTTTATTGTTGAAATTTGAGCTTTGGCCTCCTCCATCATAATAGCTTCTTTGACCACGGCCATGGCTTCGACCACGACCACGATAGTTGCTTCTGCCACCACGGCCACCACGATAGTTGTTGCCGTCATCTCTTTTGTTACTAAAGGCCAATTGAAGCCCTTGATCTTTCTCTTTTTGGTCTTTTGCCTCCACCTTGGATTGAAGTATTTGCTCCGTATTATGTGCTTCATTTTTCTTTTGTATCTTTTGTTCATGAATTTGAAGTTTGCCCATCAACACATTGATAGAGAGTGTATCAACATCATTAGCTTCTTCAATGGCGACAACAACATGCTCAAACCTCGGTGTCAAAGACCGAAGTTCTTCTCCACTACTCGAACATCTTCTACCTTCTCTCCATTTCTCTCAATTGGTTTACAATAACCAATATCCAAGAGAAGTAGTCAAATATGTTTTCCGTCTCCTTCATGGTGGTGACTTCAAATTCTCCTCGCAATTGTTGAAGCCGAATTCGCTTCACTTTTCTTCTCCTTTAAAGATAGTAGAGAGTATCCCAAGCTTGATTTGCAGAGGTTGCTTCAGCAATTCTCTCAAATGTCACCTCATCTAAAGCTTGATATAATTGGAACAAAGCTTTTTTATCTCTTCTCCTTAAGCCCCTTAAAGTATCTTTTTGTGCTTGATTGTACCCTCTTTCTTACTCTGCTGTAGGCTCGGTGTAGCCATCTTGAACAATTTCCCATAGATCTTGTGAGCCAAATAAGGACTTCATTTGGATACACCAATTCCCATAGTTCTCCTTAGTAAGCTTGGGAACTTGAATATGCACACCATCATTGGCCATCTCCCTCAAGATTGGTCATCTCAAAAAAAAATAAGGCTCTGATACCACTTGTTGGAAACAAGGTGGGCACACAAAGAGCTTTGATATCAGATTGATGGAAGTGGAGAATACTTTCAATAAGAAAAATAACACTCTCTTATTATGGAGATGTTAGAGGGAATACATCTTTTGGGTCTCTCTCTATTTTCATCATCATCTTTTTCTTCTACTACTTCTACATTTCATGGGCAAACACCTTCCATATTTATAAACATCTAGATGTCCTTTCATATACCACTATGAATAGAAAAACTAAAAGACATTTGTAGAAAATTAAGAGTCAATTACAAAATACTAAGAGTCAATTTTAAATTTCTAACCATCTTATCATTTTAAAATGACACTTCCTTTCTTCCATGAAGCTTTGGTCTTTTCAAGAGTGACTCTTCCTTTCTTCTACGAAGCCTTGGTCTTTTCAAGAGTGACTCTTCCTTTCTCCTATGAAGCCTTTAGTCTTTTCAAGAGTGACTCTTCCTTTCTCCCATGAAGCCTTTGGTCTTTTCAAGAGTGACTCTTTCTTTCTCCCATGAAGCCTTTAGTCTTTCAAGAGTACATTAAAATAAGTTTAATATTCCAACATTAAGGAGGTTAATTTGCAAGGCTCCGATTCCGCTGGAAGAAGTGATAAACAGCTTGGACACGAAGCATGGGCATATTTGTGTAGCCTTGGCCGTGTAGCTCATCTTGGCTGAGGAAATTTTGTTCATTCCAACTATCCTAGGAGTTCTAGCCGGCTGGAACTCTTAATTGGACTAGTGTTCAGGCATAGCTTGGCCCAATTAAAACGCGTTGAATGAAGTCTAAAAGGGGCTGGACGTGTGAAGATGCATTGCTGGCTTGGGGCAAACTTTTGCTGGGCGTTCAGTGTTTTTCTTCGCTCTCTTTCTTGTCCTTTTCTTAGCTAGAGTCAGGCTTAATGAGGGCGTTTATCAATCCTTTAGTTGGTTGAGTATTGAAGGGTCCTATTGAATCAAAAGAAAAAAAAAAAAAAAGAAAGAAAGAGAAAGGAAGAAGCGAAGGAATAGTGCAATCAAGACGGTTGATTACGTGCTCGAGCATTTTCAAGGGAATGAAGGCGTTATGCTAAAAGACTCCAGCAATATTGGGGCATTTTAGGAGTTTCCTTGCCAGATGGGGACTCTTAAAGACACGTACGTAGGCGCTTGAGAGGGATGGACAACATGGTAGAAGATGCATTAGAAGACATGATTGGTTGCTGGAGGATCGCTAGCAGGTGTTGCAGTTATTATTGTACATTGCCTATTGTTTGCACGGTGTTTGATCATAATAGTTCCATGTTGTTAAAATACAAAAGCAACTATAGGCAATTCTTCTAGCGTGTGCAATCCCCACCCTTTTCCTTTGGCAGTAAAAAAAGAAAAAGAAGAGAAAAACTACAAATTGAACGTTGTCTTGTTGCATCGCACGATTTCAACATTGCTTACTGCACCCACATTTACTCCAACGCTCCTTAATAAATTATCTGACCAATTGACCATTGCAAGTATCCGATCGACATAACTTCATTCTTGTCAATGGGGCAATGTAAAAATGGTAACGTTCTGTGGATGAAATTTCTTCTTAGATAGGCCATTTGATACATAGGCAAATTCTCTTCTACTTTCTTATGCATGGCACAAGGCATTGCTACCAAACAATCCCATTATCAGGTGAATAAAGAGTGAATGACAAAGAAAAGGAAGCAGGAGATGGGCCCTTTACTCAGTTTAAGTTGTGTCCCCCCTTTTCTTTTTCTTCCAGCCTGTTTTCTCTATTCTTTGGTGGAAACTTCTATATGTTTTCTGTATTCACTAGTTGTCCTATAAGCTGACCGACTATAAACAATCTTTCTCGCTGTACCTTGCTAATGTTTTGTTAGCACTCCTTTATAAATCTATACAGTTAATAAGATTCTAAGGGTAGTTTTCTTCCTCCCAGTATTACATCAAAAGGTAAAACATGGTGGGTATTTCTCACTGTTGAATTCATTTACTACCGAGATTCTCACTCTTCCTTCACCTTTCGATATGTCATTGACATCATGAAATGGCTTAATATCACCAAGTGCAAGTTGTTGGGGACGAACAAGCTCCAGGCTGTGACCTCGGTTCCCTCATTTTCCTTGCTCTTCCATTCTTGCTGTTTCCACAAGATTCAGATTTGGATGAATGCCCTTCATGGTCAAATTCAATGAAGCACTACCACCAAACATGCCATGCACGACAGATTTTCTGTCTTTAAATTTTCTCAACAAATTCATTCCAAAAGATAACTCCATCTAATGTCATGGGAGTGTTTCTTAACCGACAAAAGGAATTGCAACAACTCAAATTGGAATTAATGATTCAAATTTAAGAGGCCTTCAATCTTTCAGCAGCACTCTATTTGAAGTAATTTAAGTCTCAAAACTTTAGGAATTCAAAAATTGCAAACCATATATGGTTGGAAAGCTCAAGAAATCTACTTTCTAACGCATCAAACGGTATTTGATTTGGACTTTTTTTTGAGAGAGTTGTGGCCATTTTGCTGAAAGCTATTTAGGTTGGCAGAATTGACAGAAATTTTTATTTTTGCCAAAGCATTGCTCTTGAAACAAAATTCAGCCAGCCTGGTGGTTTTAAGGCCTCCTTTAAGCGTGGACCAACGCCTAGGCTTTGCTTCAATTACTCCATCATGAAATCATTGTCAGTCTTGGAAACAACTCTAACGGTTGCATTGCCCTCATTATCCTAACTCTGATGTCCTCTTGCTATTTTTTCATGATCTAACAATAAGCATCCTTATTAAATTCTGAGTTGTCTACGATCCCACCTTCATACCTTAACCTTGGTGACTCAGCCAAGGACCCTATGATTGCTGGATTATCATAAAAGATGGCAATACATAACAATATGAAGATTAGTCATCATCCTTCTCCTGAATAAAAAATAAGGCATACTCGAGGCCTCCATTCATCACCATCATTTTGGCAAAATATCTCTACAATTCTTTATTATACATTCCAGATATTGAGTCAAGTGGTTGGGCCACACTATTGGATCTGAGCCAAATCTTAGAAACTGAACCCAATCATTAAATTTTGACCCAATTTATGTCAATTGGATCTCAATTGATATTGTGGATTAGATTAGGTAGCTGAACCCATAAAACTAATCTTAACATGGTATATAGCTATATTACTGAAATTGGATCAAATTGCCAAATTAGGCTGCTAGATTCAGCCTGATCTGTGGAAATTGGACCAGGTGTCTTAATCATAGTCTAAATTGACCTTTTTGATGGAATCCAAATAGAAAACTTTAGGACAATGCTTGAATCTGCTTATTTGATAGTTTTTTCAAAATTGATGCACTCAATGTTCAAATTATATGGTTCTTTTGCCCATCTGGTTATGGTTCAAATATGAAAACTATTAAGTTGCAGTTCAAGTCAACTCATTTAATAATTTCTTCAAAGATAATGCATTTGGAGCCCCAACTATGGGCCCTAACTATCCTTTTTATCATCTACTTTACTATGGCTTGCTGATAATTTAAGCTGATAACTTAAATTATCCCAAACACTTGTGGATTAGAAAGTAGAGGTGGGTAGCTGAGGTATATTTTCTGGTCTTTCAAAGAACAATAGCATTCCTTGGTCCAGCGAAAGTTCTTGATGTTGTGTAGAGCTTTCAAAAAGGATCGCTAATTCTCAACTAACTTAGAAATAAATTGGCTTAAAGTTGCTACTCGAGCTGTGAAGCACTATATCTCCTTAACCAATCTAGTGCGGTCATCTCCCAGATGGCTGATATTCTCCAAGTTAGCCTCAATTCTTTATTAGCTAACCATGAAATTGAGAAAATTTCTAGAGGTCATATAGAAGGAACATTTGCTTGGGTTGTGCTTTATCCGTTAATATCTTAGCAGTTTGTTGGAAGATTATAGAAAAATTATATGATCCAATCCTTTTGATTTTGATGATTACTAAAAGCCATTGAGTTTATTAAAGGATGTAATGAGTTTATGTAAATGAGCAACAAATTTATTTTGAACTATCAATGAACATGCTCAAGTTTAACTTTAATCAATTTTGAAAGTGACTTTAAGCTTAATATTCAAACTTTTGAAAAGAAATGTTATAATTCATGTTTTAATCAATGAGTTTTTGGAATAGTTCTTGAATCAATTCTAAATGTCTATTTTATTGTATTCAAGTCAAAACAATGAATTAAAATGAATCTGGAACGATTTTAATGTCAATCAGAAAAGTTTCTGATTTTTGATACGTTCCGGAGCCGACTCCTGAGTTTCAGAGTCGACTCCGCTCAGTGTACAGAAATATGCATCTGTGTCGAGTTGACCCACGAAATTGTCGAGTCGACCCCTGATTCTGTCGAGCCGACTCCCTGACTGTGCGAGTCGACTCCGCTCAGACACCAGAAGAGTATTTTTCTGAGCACTTCGCGAGTCGACCCCAAGCCTTTCTCGAGTCGACTCCCGACTATCAGGAGTCGACACTTTATTTCTGGCGAGTCGACCCCTAACCTTTATAAACATTTCATATTTGGAAAGACGAGCTCGAGCCGACTCGGAAAAAGCATGAGTCGACTCCAGCAAATCTGGACGAAATTTTTACGGATGCCAACTCAGCTCCAACGGTAAGATTTTTGAATAACGGCTATTTTTTCCTTGTCTCTAACGGATATATTTTTGCAGAATCTATAAATAGAGGAGCTCTTTTCATATCAAAGAAGTTTTTTGAATATCAAAAAGAGAGAAAAGAATATCTTTCAAAAGAGGGAAAAACAGAGCATATTGGAAAATCTTTTAGCTCAAAGTAGAGTGACTCAAAAGGAGCGAAATCAAAGAGGAAGTTTCGTCTGCTCCAGATCTTCAATCCTCAAGAGTCAAAAGAAAAATCCATAAGCGTTTCAAAGATCAAATCGAAGGATTTTCAAAAGGAGAAAAAGCTTCATCTCAACTCCAAAGTCTTCAACGGTCAAGGATCTTGCTGAGGCTTGATTCGGACACTTCAAGAGGAGTTAGAGAGAAGAAGGAAGAAAGCCAAAGCCACATCCATCTGCTATATTATCAGGCTTTTCTAACATTTTATTCTTTCATACTTAATTTGTATATTCGCTCAAGGGGAGCATTTCATTACTTAAACACTGTTATTTTAATTGGTTGCTGATTCAATCAGTGGATTGAATCAGTGGAGGTTGATATACCTCATTGCAAGCCGGGAGTGCTTGTGTTGGGTTAGTTGTGAGCCCGTGAAAAACAACGTGTAGGGTTTTGTGCTGGTAAGCCCGAGTTAAAACCAGCTGGGTTCGTTGTTCACCCGGGAAAACAACAAGTTTGAGTTGTGAGCTTAGAAAACAACTCGGCTGTAATCTAGAGAGGTTATAGTGTGGACCCAAGTGAATCTTGGAGTGGACGTAGGTGTTGGTTGCACCGAACCACTATAAAATTATCTTGTGTTTGCCGTGCTATATTTTCTCTCTCTCTATCTCTCTTTATTAATTGCTTGTGCATTGCTTCTTAGTTAATTTCACTCACTTGCACATCTTGAGCAAATTTGTTTAAAACATCTAAAAAGTCTTAAATTTTTAAGAACCCAATTCACCCCCCCCCTCTTGGGTTGCCATCTGGGCCAACAATTGGTATCAGAGCAAGTGCTCATTTAGAATTTGATCTCACGATCAAGGGCTAAAGATCCTTATGGCAACACAAAGTGGTTCATGTTTTGCTGAAGGTCATTCTACGAATCGACCTCCTTTATTTAATGGAACCAACTATTCATATTGGAAAGCTAGAATGAGAATATTCATTCAAGCTTCGGACTATGAATTATGGGGAGTAATAATAAATGGACCTAGTACACCCACACACCTTATTGATGGCACTATTGTTCCTAAACCCGAAACGGATTGGAATGATAATGATAGGAGAATGGCACAACTAAATGCCAAGGCCATTAATATTTTATATTGTTCCTTAGACTCAAATGAATTCACCGAATCTCAACTTGCAATTCCGCAAAGAAATTTGGGATAGGTTGGAAATAACTCATGAAGGAACAAACCAAGTAAAAGAATCAAAGATAAATTTTGGTTCATAAATATGAATTATTTACTATGGAACAAAATGAACCCATCACATGCATGTTCACTAGATTCACTAATATTGTGACTGGTTTAAAAAGTCTTGGAAAAGTCTATACTAACTCTGAGCTTGTTCGCAAAATCCTTAGGTCACTTCCAGGACTTGGGAAGCCAAGGTGACCGCCATACAAGAAGCCAAAGATCTGAACATCCTACCATTGGAAGAGCTTCTTGGTTCGCAGATGACTCATGAGCTTCAAGTTAAACAACATGTCAATGAGGATGGTCAAGAAAGAAGAAGACCATCGCCCTCAAAGCTGCGGAAAAGAAAATAAGCAGCAGCGATGATGAAGAGGATGATGATGATGAGACAGCCCTCCTTACAAGAAATTCAAGAAGTTTATGCAAAGAAGGAGGCCCTTCCACAAAAGAGATTTGTTTCAAAAATGGAAGGAGAAAAAGAAAAGGATAAGAAAAAGGAAAAGGACAAAGAGAAAGAGCCCTTAGTTTGCTATGAATGTAAAAAGCCAGGGCATTTTAGATATGACTGTCCTTTACTTAAGAAGGCCTACAAGAAAAAGAAAAAGGCCTACATGGTAACTTGGACTGATACTGAAGAGTCTTCTTCCGAAGAGAAGAACAAAAAGAAGTTGCTAATATCTGCTTCATGGCCAACAACGACGACAACGACAATGAGGTAAGTTCTGAAAACTCAAATGATGAATTTACATTTGATGAATGTTTGAGGCTTTCAATGAACTTATGATTGATTTTAAATCCTTGAAAAAGAAGTATAAGTTATTGAAAAATGACAATATTAGCTTAGCTAAAAGTAAAATAAATTAGCTTTAGAAGTTAAGAATTTAACTAATGAAAAGATGAACTTAGCAAAGAAAGAGATAATCTTAATCAAGAAATAGATTTGTTAAAGTCTGAAACTAAAAACTCAACAAACGATTTAAAAGATCAATTAGAAACTTTAGCTTTAGAAAAAGAACAGCAAGTGAAAGAAAATGACTCTCTTAAGAAAGATGTTAAAAAATATAAAGACATTGTTGAGAAATTCACCTTAAGTTCAACTAAACTTAACATGATCTTAGATAATCAAAAAGCTATTTTCGATAAAGCTGGCCTAGGTTATAACACATTAGGAAACAAAAATCTTTAAAGAATATTTTTGTAAAAGCCAACCAAAGTAATATAACTTGTTTCAAATGCATGAAAAGGGTCATAAATCATTTGAATGCAAAACGTTAAATAATAACAACAAGTTAAATGTTAAAGCAAAGAAAATGGGTTCCGAAAGGAATAATTCTATTGCTACTAACCATGAAGGACCCAAGAAAGCTTGGGTACCTAAACATAAAGTTTAAATTATGTTACAGGAATGTCTTGTAGCCAAAAGATCAAAGAAAAAATGGTACCTTGATAGTGGCTGCTCAAGACATATGACGGGTGACAAAGATGAATTCATCACCCCAGAAGAAAAGAAAGGTAGAGTTGTTACGTTCGGCGATAATGGTAAAGGTCAAATTATGGGCCTTGGTAAAGTCCGTATAACTCCATCTACATTTATGATAATGTACTTTATGTTGATGGTTTGAAGCATAATCTAATAAGTATAAGTCAATTATGTGATAAAAACTTTAATGTTTCATTTAAATCTTCTGTATGCACTGTAACTAATTCTATTGATGATAGCATTGTATTTACTGGTTATAGACATGGCAATGTTTACTTGGTTGATCTAGAAAAATTATCTTTGAGTGATCATTGCTAATTGCTGACAATGCTAACATAAATGAAATTAGTTGGTTGTGGCATCGTAGATTAGGTCATGCAAGCACACACCTTATTTCAAAACTAATTAAAGTGGATTTAGTTAAAGGATTACCTAAACTAGATTTGAAAAATATAAAATATGTGATGCATGTCAATTTGGAAAACAAACTAGAAGTTCTTTCAAATCTAAAAACATTGTTTCACTTCTAGGGCACTAGAGCTACTTCACATGGATCTTTTCGGACCAACTAGAACCACAAGTCTAGGAGGAAAGAAATATGGTCTAGTGATTGTAGATGATTATTCTAGATACTTGGGTAATGTTTTTAGCTCACAAAGATGAGACTTTCTCGATATTCCTGAAATTCTTCAAGAAAGTCATAAATGAGAAAAACACTACTATAGTATCTCTAAGAAGTGATCATGGAATAGAATTTGAAAAATCACTTATTTGAAAGTTTTTGTTCTGAAAATGGAATTAATCATAATTTTTCAGCCCCTAGGACTCCACAGCAAAATGGTGTAGTTGAAAGGAAAAATAGGACTCTAGAAGACATGGCCCATACCATGCTATGCGAAAGTAACCTACCAAAGTACTTTTGGGCGGAAGCTATTAACACAGCATGCTACATCTTAAATCAAGCCCTAATAAGACCAATCTTAAAGAAAACACCTTATGAATTATGGAATGAAAGAAAACCAAATATAAAATACTTTCATGCATTTGGATGTAAATGTTTTATTCATAATAATGGTAAAACAATTTAGAAAAATTTGATGCTAAATCTGATGAAGAAATCTTTTTAGGATATTCAACAACTAGTAAAGCTTATAGAGTATTTAACAAGAAAACCTTAGTAGTTGAAGAATCCATTCATATAGTTTTCGATGAGTCTTTAGCGTCTAGTTCTGAAAAGCTTGATGATGAGGAAATACAAACATTATTGAAAAAGATCTTGAAAAACTTAATATTGAAGTATCTT
>UESW01002756.1:0-54600 GCA_900491605.1 Calamus simplicifolius | reverse complement strand
TAATTGCTAATGATAAGATCTTGTGGCTTTGCGATGATATGGTAATAGATGCATGCAATCACCGTCATGAGACGGTCTTCCTTGTGTGATGCGGTTACAAGCAATGTTTTGATGACGCCCGATCACTGATCCTGAATGTTGGGATGAGAAAGCGGATTAATCAGAGATCTTTGCTTCACCGAGTTTCCTGCAAAAAAGTCCCAGGACCGAAGGGATTCTGGTGGAAACCCTCCGACGCTTAAGTCAGCAATCGAGGGTCACAACATAAGAGAAGCTCGAATGAACTCTTTTCAGATGAAAAAGGGGCTCCCGGGGAGGAGGGATTCCTCTTTGGGTGTTAGGCTAGCGATTTTTTGGGGTTATCGCTCATACCTGATTACTGAGTGGATTCACCTCTTTATAGGGGTTGACATCTGCATGATCATGTGGGATTTCATGAAAAGAGAATGTCCACGGAGTTCTTGGGAGTTGTGTGAACCTGGGCTGGTTGGTGGGTCCTGTCCCATCGGAGAGGGAAAAACGGCGGTTGGTGGGCTAAGTCCCATCAGCTAGTGGGGCTATTGGTAGTTGGGTTCAGTCATATCAGCGCGTGGCCAGTGGGTAGTTGGATCTAGCGTTGTCAGGCGGGCGGGTCAGAAAGATAGCGTCCTGAGCTACCAGGGTCGTGTTGGGGCAGATTTGGAGGAGACCGGGAAGTCTCAACTCTCCCGAGGGAGCCGAGGCTTAGTTGGGTCGGCCAGGGGTGGCCGGGGCCAGCCTTTCCGACTAGGAAGTGCCGGGGCGGGGCCGACTCGGCGGTCTTGGAGACGCCGGGGCCGAGAGGGACCGACCAGGAATGGTCGGGGCCGACTCGAGAGGGGCCAACCAGAAATGGTCGGGGCCGACTCGGCGGGCTTGGAGATGCGGGGCCGAGAGGGGCCGACCAGGAATTGTCGGGGCCGACTTGGCGGGCTCGGAGATGCCGGGGCCGAGAGGGGTCGACCAGGAATGGTTGGGGCCGACTCGACGGGCTCGGAGACGCCGGAGCCAAGAGGGACCGACCAGGAATGGTCGGGGCTGACTTGGCGGGCTCGGAGATGCCGGAGCCGAGAGGGGCCGACCAGGAATGGTCGGGGCCGACTCAGCGGGCTTGGAGACGTCGGGCACACTAATGTTTTGGTTTTGCCAAAATTGCCCTTGTGGCTACACCAGTCACATCAGATGCCCCCTGGCCTTGAGCACTAAGGACCACGTGTCTGCAATCCTTTGGGCAAAAGGGGCACGAAAATTAAAAAAGAATGATTGCCTCCTTAGTGCGCTTTAAATGGTTTGATGAGCTGGCGCTTTGTCCCGAGGCAGCGTCGCTTCAAAGATCTCCTGCAATCATGCGTTAGGTGAGGCTGACGTTGGCACCGGATCGCTCCGGTGGGAGAGCTTATCGGGGGATGGAAAAAGGCAAGGACCATCATTGCCGCTCTGTTTCCTATGTCCCACGATTGGCCAGGGATCACGCCTTTTGGAGTGAATCAAGGCGGTATGCCTCGGGCGCAGGCGAGATTTCCTGCTGGCAGCTTGTAATGCAATGGACGCGCACCGCATGGTAGGATCTCGGGCGGCGTTAGCCGATGGTGGAGGCTATAAAAGCATTACAAGAGCATGCGGAAACCTTTACACAACCATTACTTTCTTTCACTTTCTTCTTCCTTGAGTTCTTCTGCGACCTAAGTCCTTCCAATTCCTAGGTTAGTTTCATCCCTTACTTCACTTATGGACCGTCGTGCCATTAGGGAGGGCAAGAGACCCATAGAGGAGTCTTCCCAATCTAGTAGTGACGACCAGGCCCCTGTAGCTAGTAGTCGAATGCCTCAGTTGATGGGTGGCATCGTTATCCACGACCAATCGGGGGCAATAGGACCTCCGACCACCTTCGGTCCTCCTATTAGGGCAGTCCCCTGTCCTCTCACCGTCCGGTGCTTCCTCCGGCGGTGAGTTCTGATCCAGGGGGTCCAGCGGGGGTGGCCTCAACCATGACCTCTAAGGACGTAGAGGCCGTTAGGGCTAAATACCAGGTCCCTAACTTCATTGGCCTATCCGCGCCGGGGCCCGAAGACAGGGTGACCACTGACCATCCAGGTCGGGTCGCTCTGTACGAGGAGTTCTTTCGGTGCGGGCTGTGCCTTCCTTTCCATCCTTTTTTCCTTAATCTCTTAGATAGGTATAGGTTAGTGCCGGCACAGTTGACTCCGAACTCGATTCGGATTATCTGCACCTTTGTCATCCTTTGTCATTTCGAGGGGGCCCGCCCAGCGCTATCTCTGTTCTAAGCTTTCTATAAGCTCCTCCGTCAAGGTGAGGGTGCCTGGTGGGCATTTACCACCAGGCCGGGTAGAGCTTTCCCCTTAGGCCTTCCGTCCAAAATTAGGGGGTGGAAACCTAGATTTCTTTTTGCCCACGTCGAGGGGGTAAGGGCCGCTTGGAGGGAGCCCGATACTAGCTCCAACGGAGATTCCACCGTAAGGGATAGGGATAGGGAATTATTCACCCAGCCGTCCAACTGTCAAATCCTTGGCTACAAGGAACTCCTGTCCGAGGAGAACCTGGTAGAAGCCGAGTTAGCCCTGGTGACCGGTGAGCTTGGTGCCTGAATCCTTCTTCCCATCCTTCGATTTACTGTATGTCGCCACTAATGCCCATTATTCTTTTCTGTGCAGCAATGAAGGTTTTCGCCAGTGATTTCGAGGCCGTTTTGAGGCAGAAGAGGCAGGTGGCCGGAGAACCGTCCAGGCCGGCGAAAAGGATTCGGAGAAGGGAGCCAGCCGGGCCGGCTGCAGCCCTCACGGCCCCAGCGCCTGTAGAGGAGCCGATTGAGAAGAAGCTGGTCGGCGGAACGGCTCCGAAGCCAGTTGGGGCTGAAATTGAAGAAGGGGAGATCTCGGCCACCACCGAAATGACGGTGGTGGTCTTGGATGAGGAGGAAACCCCCGCCGCCGCTGATATGCCCGAGACGGGGCGGGTTACCATCGCCGTTGGCCCCCCGGCTACTGCTGAGCCGGGGAGGGAGAGCACTCCCCCAACTGCCGGTGAGGGGGAGCAAGTCGCCAGGAAGGCCCAGGACAGGGCGAAGGTGACCGAGAAGCGGAAGGGTGAGCCGAGGAGCTCATCCCCTCAACCGGCCCGGCACTCGGCCCGCCCCCAAGCTAAAGGTCCACAGGAGGGACAGACACGGCTGGTCCCTACAATTGGCACGATGGCGGACGCTGCACAAGCCTCCCGCCTCCTATCGGGAGTTCGGACCGCCGAGTTCGAAGAGGAGATGCGGGGATTGAGCCACTCCGCACTCCTATATATGGTCATGGTCACCGTTGTCCAGGTACTTTTTGAATCTTCCTTATTTTCCCCAATATTTTTTTCTTCCCATAGTTAACATGTTTCCTCTGCTACAGATGGCCAACGGCGCAATTGGTCTTCGTGAGGCACTCGCCCACTCCTCAAATACGATGATCAAGGCACTAGCGAGGGCCGACAAATATAAGAAGGAGAGCATGGTGCAGGCCGAGAGCCTTTCTCGCCTTCATTAAGAGGCCTCGGCCCGGGAGGAGAGTGCGGCCGGCCGCCTAAGGGAGATGGAGAGCCGGGTCTCCACAGTCGAGGCCAAAATGGAGTTGGCCTCAGAAAGGTCGAAGGCCGCTGCGGCGCAGAATGAAGAGCTGACCCGACGGCTCCAAAGCGCCGAGGAGGAGGTCCAGGCCACAGGGGAGAGGGCCGCTGCCGTGGAGAAAGCGGCAGTGGAAGCGGTCTCGGAGAAGGCCGGGGCGGTGGCCTACGCCGATGAGGCTAGTGCCCGTGCCGAAGAAGCCGAGAACAGAGCCTGGGAGGCCGAGGCGCGAGCCAAGGAGGCCGAGGCCAAAGCGCAGCAGGCTGAAGCCGAGGCAGGGCAGGCCGTCTCCAATTACAAGGCCTCGCCAGAGTTTAAGCAAGAAGTCATCAAGGCCAGCCTCGATGCTTATCTTCAAGGCTTCGAGATGTGCAAGGTCAAGGTATCTGCGACCCTCGAGATCGACGTTGCTGAATTTGAAGACATCCGGCCTGGGGAGCCTGATGAGGAGCCAGCAGAGAAAGAGGATGAGAAGAAGCCCGGCCTCGGCGAGCCTTGAAGACCCAATGTCCATTTTTCTTTTTTGTCTTGTGTAACTGGCTTTAGGCCCAATTTTGTACTTACCCTTGACTGTTAATGAAGAAACTTTTCTGTCAAAGCTTCTCAATTTAGCACCTCTTCTTGATTACTAATAAAGAAGAGATTTTATTAAACTTTGCTCTATCCATTCCTTCTTCTTTTGGGGAAAAACGCCTAACGGTGTTTTTACTTCACGCGGTCGAATCGCATATGCTGAGAACGTCACGACCGAACATTGCATCTTCTGAAATGCTTTCTTAGCTTCAAATGTTTCATGTGTTGACCATGCCACAGCCGAACTGCGACTTTGGATCGGATGATGTTGGAATGCATCCCCGGAATGTAAGTCGGCCATATGGAAGGTTACTCAAGAGGCCTCATGATGCTGTAGTCAGAGATGGTCAAGGCTGATTCGGCCGTCGCAAGGGCGCCAAGGACGAGCGGGGCTGACCGGGGTGGCTTACGCCGACTCGGTCAGTGTTGGAGGTGCTTGGGTCGATCAGGGTCGACCGGGAAAGGCTGTGGCTGAGCCGGCCGACTCGAAGTCTGTGAGGGTTACGCAGAGCCTTTCGGAGCTATCTCCATGATCTGGGTTCCATATGAAGGGCGACCTGAACACATATGAAGGTATTAGGAGGAGCACCGCTGTGCCGGGGTCGAGGGGTGTCCTGCTAGCTGCGGTGCCAGAGATCCTTTTAAACCACCTCAGGAGTTTATGTGCCATCCAAGGGGTGACTCGATCGGGTACGGAGCTATTAGGGTCTTAACCGACTCGGGGGCACCGCCGTGCCAGAGCCGAGTGGTGTCCTGTTAGCTGCGATGCCGGTGAGCTCCTTTTGAACTGCCTCAGGGGTTTGTGTGCCGCCTGAGGGGCAACTCGATCGGGTACGGAGCTGTTAGGGTCTTAACCGACTCGGGGCATCGCCGTGCCGGGACCGAGTGGTGTCCCGTTAGCCGCAATGCCGATGAGCTCTTTTTGAACTTCCTTAGGGGTTTGTGTGCTGTTTGAGGGGCGACTTGACTGGGTACGGAGCTGTTAGGGTCTTAACTGACTCGGGGGCATTGCCGTGCCGGAGCCGAGTGGTGTCCCATTAGCCGCGATGCCGGCGAACTCCTTTTGAACCACCTCAGGGGTTTGTGTGCCACCTGAGGGGCGACTCGACCGAGTACGGAGCTGTTAGGGTCTTAACCGACTCGGGGGCACCGCCGTGCCGGGGCCGAGCGGTGTCCCGTTAGCTGCAATGCCGGCGAGCTCCTTTGGAACCACCTCAGAGGTTTGTGTTTCGTCTGAGGGACGACTCGACCGGGTACAGAGCTGTTAGGGTCTTAACCTACTCAGGGGCACCGCCGTGCTAGGGCCGAGTGGTGTTCCGTTAGCCGCGATGCTGGCGAGCTCCTTTTGAACCGCCTTAGGGGTTTGTGTGCCGCCTGAGGGACAACTCGACCGGGTACAAAGCTATTAGGGTCTTAACCGACTCGGGGGCACTGTCGTGCTGGGGCCAAGTGGTGTCCCGTTAGCCGCGATGCCGACGAGCTCCTTTTGAACTACCTCAGGGGTTTGTGTGCCGCCTGAGGGGTGACTCGACCGGGTACGAAGCTGTTAGGGTCTTAACCGACTCGGGGGCACTGCTGTGCCGGGGCCGAGTGGTGCCCCGTTAGTCGCGATGCCGGCAAGCTCCTTTTGAACCGCCTCAGGGGTTTGTGTGCTATCTGAGGGGTGACTCAATCGGGTACGGAGCTGTTAGGGTCTTAACCGACTCTAGGGCACCGCCGTGCTAGGGCCGAGTGGTGTCCCATTAGCCGCGATGCCGGTGAGCTCCTTTTGAGAGACCTGGTCTTTGGGTGCGAGGGAGAGTAGGTTGTGGCATCAGAAGGGACCTTCTTTATTGGTTATACCTCAGGGGAATACTTTATTGATAATATTGGTGGAGGTTATCCGCATTCCAGGTACGTGGAATGGGTTGTCCATTGAGTTCTTCCAGCTTGTATGCCCCTCGGTGGAGTGTCTCGACGACACGATAAGAGCCTTCCCAGTTGGGGGATAGCTTGCCTCCCTCTATAGGCTTAGAAACCTTAGCTTTTCTCAAAACCAAGTCTCCGCGGCGAAAAACCTTGAGACGAACTCGAGAATTGTAGTATTTGGCCGCTCGCTGACGATAGGTTGCCATGCGCAGCCTCGCCTGATCATGCGCCTCGTCGATGAAGTCTAAATTAGCCCGAATCAACACGGAGTTGTTTTCCTCGTTGAAGGATTCCACACGTGAATTGGGTAGTCCGATCTCGATGGGAATGACGACTTTGGATCCGAAGGCAAGACTAAAGGGAGTCTTGCCCGTCGGGGCTTTGGGGGTCGTGTGGTAAGCCCATATCACACTGGGGAGCTCTTCCACCCACCGACCTTTGGATCCATCTAGCCGAATTCTGAGTCCTCTGAGGATGGGTGTGGTTCATGACCTCGGCCTCTCCGTTGGTTTGGGGGTGGCCGACAGAAGTGAATCTGTGATGAATGCCTAGTTCGTCACAGAAGGCTTTAAATGCTTCGTTGTTGAATTGACGGCCGTTGTCCGTGACGAGGGTGTGAGGCAGGCTAAATCGGCATATGATCGACTTCCAGAAGAAAGCGTTGACTTTGCTTTCAGTGATCTTGGCCAGTGCTTCGACCTCGACCCATTTGATGAAATAGTCGATGGCAACTAGCAAGAATCTCTGTTGCCCTGAAGCCAGGGGGAATGGCCCGAGGATGTCCATTCCCCACTGAGCGAAAGGCCATGGGGCTGATAGTGGGTTCAGTAGGGTAGATGGTTGATGTTGAATGTGTGCGTGGCGCTGACAACCATCGCTGGCGCTGACAACCATCACATTTCTAAACTAATTTAGCCGCATCTTCCCTCATAGTGAGCCAGAAATATCCCTGACGAAGAGCCTTTTGGGCTAGGGATCTGCCCCCCAGATGATTTCCACAGATGCCCTCATGGATTTCTCTAAGGATGTAGTCAAAGTCGGCGAGTCCTACACACTTGAGCAGGGGGTAGGAGAATGATCTTCTATATAGGCGTTCGTCGAGGAGGATGAATTTGGAGGCCCTCCACCTGAGCAGCCTGGCTTCATTGCGGTCTTCAGGGAGTGTACCATCAGTGAGATAGCGGACGTAGGCATCCATTCATGTGGGCTCTTGGGTGAGCGGGAGTATTTCCTTGCTATCCTCTATGCTAGGCCTTTCTAAATATTCAATGTAAGCATCTCTTGCCATGCCGTCGGCAGAGGTAGCCAGACGAGAGAGGATGTCAGCCTTGGCATTCTCGCTCTGGGGAATGTAACTGATACTGAAGTAAGGTAGCGGGGAGATCAAAAGCTGAACCTTGCTCAAGTACTGGGTCATAACAGGGTCACGCGTCTCGTACTCTCCGTTGATTTGCCCGGAGACGAGTTGCGAGTCTGTGAAAGCTCTAAGACGCCTTATTCCAAACTCCTGTGCTAGCCTTAATCCGACCAATAGGGATTCGTATTCAACTTGATTGTTAGTGGCCTCGAATAGAAACTGCAGGGCGCATTCTGTCCTCTCTCCCCCCGGCCCGAAAAGAATGAGGCCGACGCCGCTTCCCTGAGAGTTTCTCCATCACCGTTTGGTTCGGGCTCGCGCTGTTCCTTGGCAACCTCTTCAGTCGCCTCCTCCGCCCAAGTGCATTCAACTAGGAGTCAGCTAAAACTTGGGACTTCAGAGCCGGTCGTGCCTGGAAGGAGAGGTCGAACTCTCCTAGCTTGATGGCCCACTTGGCGAGTCAGCCTGAGGTATCCAGACGAGCCAGGATGGCTCGAAGGGGCTGATCCGTGAGCACCACGATAGGATGAGCTTGAAAGTTTGGGCGGAGGCGTCGGGCGGAAACTATCAGGGCAAAAATAACTTTCTCTATCTTGGAGTATCTAACTTCAGCATCATGGAGGACCTTGCTTACATAATAGACGGGTCTTAGGTCCCGTCGGCGTCGAGACACACCAAGACTGAGCTAACGGCTTCCGGAGAAGTGGCTAAGTAGAGGAAGAGACTTTCCCCGTCTCTTGGCTTGGATAGGAGCGGCAGAGATGACATGAACGCCTTCAACCTGTCGAAGGCTTTCTATCAATCGTCCGCCCACTCGAAGCTGTTCATCTTTCGTAGGGCCTTGAAGAAAGGCAAGCATCTCTCAGCCGATTTGGAGAGGAAACGGCTTAGAGCCGCTATCCTCCTTGTTAGTCGCTGCACTTCCTTCTTGCTAGATGGTGGTCTCATGTCGACTATGGCGCTGATCTTCTCCGGGTTCGCCTTGATCCCCCGCTGGGTCACCATGAAACCCAGGAACTTGCCCATTGTGACCCCGAAAGCACATTTCTTGGGGTTCAGCCTGACTTGGAAATGACGAAGGTTATTAAAGGTTTCCTCCAAGTCAGAGACGTGATCGAAGGCGCGGGTGCTCTTTGTCAGCATGTCATCTATATAGACCTCCATATTCCGGCCTAGCTGGTCCTGGAACACTCTATTCATCAACCTTTGGTATGTTGCCCCCGCATTCTTGAGGCCGAAAGACATCACTTTGTAGCAATAAATGCCTTTCTCCGTTACAAAGGATGTGTGCTCCTTGTCGCTGGGGTCCATCCTTATCTGATTATATCCAGAGAAGGCATCCATGAAGCTGAGGAGTTCATGCCCGGAGGTAGAATCCACCAGCTGATCTATCCTTGGCAGGGGAAAGCTGTCTTTCGGACATGCTTTGTTGAGGTCGGTGAAGTCTATGCAAATTCTCCAGCTCCCATTTGCCTTACGTACCATGACCACATTAGCCAGCCAACTAGGGTAGTGTGCCTCCTGGATGTGGCCGGCACTGAGCAGCTTGTTGACTTCCTCGTCAATAGCCTTTTGCCGATCGGGAGCGAAGCTTCTTTTTCTTTGGCAGATCGAACGGTACCGTGGGTCAATGTTGAGCTTGTGGGTGATTACCTCCGGAGGGATGCTGGGCATATCAGATGCTGACCAAGCGAAAACGTCCGAGTTAGCCCTCAAAAAGGTCAAGAGGTGCTCCCGATCTTCTGGGCGAAGGAGTTCGCCGACACGGACGGTCTTCGTCGAGTCATCTCCAAGAGGGAAAGTTAGGAGGTGCTCAGCTGGTTCCCCTCCCTTGCTAGAGTCCCTGGGGTCGGATGCTTCTAAAGCTGGTTTAGCTTCCAGAGGACTTGATGCCGCGTGGTAACAGGGCAGGACTGGGCTGGTCTCACTGCGCATCTCTCCAACTCCTGCACTAGTAGGGAACTGCACCAGTAAACATCGAGTGGAGATAACTGCATCCAAAAGGTTCAGACCTGGACGCCTGAGAATGGCATTGTACGCCAAAGGGACCCTCACGATCAGGAATTTTATGATCACTATGCTTTGGCATGGCGGCGTTCCGGTTGTCACAGGCAAAAGTATCTCGCCTTTAACCCTTACAGAGTCCCCAGTGAACCCGACCAACGGGGCTGCCACAGGTTGAAGGGAGTCTAAAGATAATTCCATCTGAACAAAAGCGTCATAAGTAAGGATGTCAGCTGAGATGCCACTATCAACTAATATCCTTTTTACAGGGTGCTTGGCGATCGTCATAGAGACAACGACGCCTTCATTGTTGACATTTTCCATAACAGCAGATTCTCCCCAGGAATTACATTGTTCGGCGCCTCCTCCCCCCTCGGCCATTTGGATGCAGAGGCTGATCCCCAGGACACCATTCCCACCGTCCGCTCTATCGGGGTGTTGTCGACCGCGGCTTGAAGAGGTGGAGGTCCCATGAGGGTTGGCAGTGGCAGCGGCGCCTTCTGAACATACTTGCCGAGGTAGCCCCACTGAATGAGCTCCTCGATGGCCCGCTTCAAGCTGTAGCAGCTGTCAGTGTCATGGCCATAATCCCAGTGGAATCGGTAGTAACGACTTTTGTCGCGGGGAGGACCTTTCTTCATGGGGGTAGGGCGCTGGAGGTAAGGCTCACCCTCGATCTCCATTAGGATGTGGGATCAAGGGGTGAGAAGAGGTGTGAGCTTGCTCTCGTCGGGGACAGGGCTCTGGCGCCTGTTGTCGGGTCGGCGAGGCAGGTCAGATTGCGGTGTCGAGGGGGTCCACTCGGCTCAGGGCGAGCAGGCTTGTGACTAGAGGATCGGTAGCAGGGGGATTGGCCTCCTGCTGCCTAACTGGCGGGGAAAGCCATGCTGGACAGCTAACGGAAGCGTCCTGAGCTCGTGTTACCACCATGGCTTCAAGAAGAAAAGAGGGGGGAGTAGAGTTCGGCGAGATGTAGCATAGGGAGGCCCTGAGATACCTGCTGCATCCTGCACTGCCCCACTACCTGGCGCGCCGATCTGATGACGCCCGATCACTGATTCTGAACGTTGGGATGAGAAAGCGGATTAATCGGAGGATCTTTGCTTCACCGAGTTTCCTGCAAAAAGCCCCAAGATTGGAGGGATTCTCCGGTGGGACCCTCCGATGCTCAAGTCAGCAATCGAGGTCACAGCAGAAGAGGAGCTCGAATGAACTCTTTTTAGATGAAAAAGGGGCTCCCGGGGAGGAGGGATTCCTCTTTGGGTGTTAGGATAGCGATTTTTTGGGGTTATCGCTCATACCTGATTACTGAGTGGATTCACCTCTTTATAAGGGTTGACATCTGCATGATCATGTGGGATTCCGTGAAAAGGGAATGTCCACGGAGTTCTTGGGAGTTGTGTGAACATGGACTGGTTGATGGGTTCTGTCCCATCGAAGAGGAAGAAAACGACGATTGATGGGCTAAGTCCCATCAGCTAGTGGGGCTATTGGGTAGTTGGGTCTAGTCCCATCAGCAGCGTGGCCAGTGGGTAGTTGGATCTGGCGTTGTCAGGCGGCGCGGGTCAGAGAGGTAGCGTCCTGAGCTACCAGGGCCGTGTTGGGGCAGATTTGGAGGAGACCGGGAAGTCTTGACTCTCCCGAGGGAGCCGAGGCTTAGTTGGGTCGGCCAGGGGTGGCCGGGGCCAGCCTTGCCGACTAGGAAGTGCCGGGGCGGGGCCGACCAGGAATGGTCGGGGCCGACTTGGCGGGCTCGGAGACGCCGGGGCCGAGAGGGGCCGACCAGGAATGGTCGGGGCTGACTCGGCGGGCTCGAAGACGCCGGGGCCGAGAGGGGCCGATCAGGAATGGTCGGGACCGACTCGGCGGGCTCGGAGACGCCGGGGCCGACCATGAATGGTCGGGGCCGACTCAGCGGGCTCGAAGACCCGCGCACTAATGTTTTGGTTTTACCGAAATTGCCCTTGTGGCTGCACTAGTCACATCAGTTTTGAAAGCTGGATCAGACCGGCCGATGTAATCGATCCAATCGAGAATTGATCATTAGTCTGATCCAATTTTATTATTAAAGTTAATTTTTATATGATCCGATAAAAATAAAAAAATCATTAAATCGATCATGTTTCAATCAATTCAATTCAATTTTTAAATTTTTAATATTTTATTTAAATTTTATTTAAATTTTATTTAAATTTTATATTATTAAATTAACATTTAATATAATATTATTTGATTTAATCAAATTGATTCATCCGATCGAATTGATTAACTCGCGATTCAAAGGTTAAGCTCGTTGGTTGTCCGGTCCGAATTAGAAGATCAATGTTGCACCACAAATAAAATACCAATGCTTATGCCCCTACTCTTTCTTATTTTAATTTTGTCCCTTTCGAGATCTCATCACCGCCCGGTCGGGAAATCACGCCACGAGCTGACTAACCCAGCTACATCTTGCGGCCCAGCTGCGCAAGTCGCCAAACGTACGTCGACGCTAACAAGCACCGCACGTGAACGGGACTCTCGCCTCCAGCACCGCAACGATATGAAAGGCTCAAAGGCTCCCTGCCCGTCCCTCCCACAGAAGTCCTTGGCGTCTTCTCCGGCCTCGGGCTTTCGAAGCGCAGGAGGCTCTTCTCGTCCTCCGCGGCAGACGGCGATCGGGTTCCGGTGACCGGAGCCCAGCGGATGACGAAGGACGGGGAGGTCGTGCGGCTGGGGAAGTACGAGATCGGGCGGACCCTGGGGGAGGGCAATTTCGGGAAGGTGAAGCACGCGCGGAGGGTCGACTCCGGCCAGAGCTACGCCATTAAGATTCTCGAACGGAGGCGGGTCATCGACCTTAAGATTCGGGACCAGGTACGATACGTACACAAGCCCTTTCAGGGAATAAATTTCCTCATGTTCTCGTCTCTCTTCTGTGAGTAATTTCCATAGCGAATGCGTCAGATTAAGAGAGAGATCAGGACGCTGAAGCTTCTCCGGCATCCGAACGTCGTCCGCTTATACGAGGTCCGTTCTCTCTCCTTCCTTCTCTCCATATGGGAGGCTAGTTTGGGAACTTTCCTGTGGGAGGGTTATTTTGGGAATACAGTAGCTTCCTTTGTTTTATATGCGAGGCTCATCCATTCCCTCGGCGACGAGGTTTAAATAACGTCGTCATCTCGTTTAACGGCTACTAGCGTTACGATATTTGGTTTCGTAGTTAGGTCTTCTGACGGCCGTTATTTAGGTGCAGCGTCGGTTGGTTCGATTCTTTCCGTCGCAGCGTAACGGTTCCTAACAACAGCCGTTATTATCCGTTGCAAGAGGATATAACGGCCGTTAGGAAAATTCCATAGGGCAGGGATATTTTGGGAATTCATTATCCTTCTCATGAGCTCGTGCATTCCAGATTATTCTCGATTATCCTAGTATGGCCACGCGTTTCATCTTGTGCCTTCAGCCGTTGGATAAGTCGACTGTTATAAATCAACGATGATGGCGATATTCTGGTCTTTTAAATAATAATAATAATAATAATAACAATAAGTATAGCTGCTGAAATTTTGGATGGAGGCTTTTTTTTATTTTTATTTTTGTCCCTCTGGTTAAAATTCGTCGCCGTGTTCGTTAATTTCGGCCGTTCAATCAGTGGGGCCCGGCTACTCCCGACGTGCATTGCATCGAGCTGAGCTGTTGGTTGTGAAAAAAAAAAAAAAGCCTCCATCCAAAATTTCATCACCTATACTTTCTTTATACTTGGTTGATCCCTATGAGAGTGGGTCCACCGCAAGGACAGGAATCCAAAGTTGTCAATTTCATTTGGATTATATTTCGATTTAGCTTATGAAATGAAATATTTTGGTATCGGACCGTTTAAATGCTTCGTTTTGGATATATATATATAATAAAAAAATTGTTCATAATTCATATTCTTCATAATAATAATAACAATATAAAAATAAAGAGTTTGAATTTTTAAGAGATGCAACCGTGAGGATAGAATAACTAGGGTTTTTTTTGATTTATATATATATTAAAATGGTTCTGAAAGGTTTAATAATTCATAAATTTATCCCTAAAACATATTTTGTCGAAACGATCGAAACATACCGAAATGACTGAAATATACGCATCGAAATGGCCGAAAAATCTTCTGAAGAGAAACGTAAGGCTCATCTTTTCGGATAAGCCACTAAAACGAAATATTTCGGCTGAAACGGCTAAAACGAAACAAAATTGACAACTTTGACTCGGTCTTTGGCTTCTATTGAGCTAGAATTAATCGTTACTTTGCGTACCTCACAATGATTTATTTTTGTGCGCGTGCAACAAAAAATATTTTCATTCTTTTCGCATGGTATGTATAGCTATATGCGTATATGCATGTGCACGGATTAATTACTACATGTGATGCGTATGTTTCTGCATGCGCACTATGCATAAAAAGTTTTTCATGACATCATGGTATGGCCTCAAGTGCCAACTTCCCTCTGCCTTGCTTGTTCCTTTCAAGTGAAAAGTTATGGCTCATCCACTGTTCCAAGGGGATTTGGACCATTTGTTGGTGGTTGACATGGTTCCAAATTCTTGAGCTAAGATGCGTGGTACTAAGGATCAGGCATGCACGCTAGCAGATGCATGGTGAACGTCGTTGGAGTCTATTGCAAGATACCAAATGGTTAAATCTTGTGTCTGCAGCTATTGGCTCTCTGCAAAGTCATTTGAAGAGAGTATATTCTGATGATAAATTTTGTTTGAGGTCATTTTCATAGATCGGTTTCAATGAGTTGGTGGGTGCGATCAATTATTTTGCCAGCTAATTAAGCCAAGTCGCGCGAACTTTATCTTGTTGCTTTCAACCATGTTCCTAGTCAAGCTTTCTTATATTTTTCAGACCAATCACCTTGTCTCTTACTCAGTCCACCATCACAATTTCCATTTCATAATCATACCATCTTTGGTGTTGTCTTTTTGCTGATCTTATTCTTGTTGGGTTTTCACAAAACCACCTCAATAGATCGATACTCAATATATAAAATAAATATTTATGCAAATATTTAGCATCTCTTAACATATATACTTTCTGGCATTTGCCAAGTAGAGTTTTTGGTAAAAGCTTCAAATTGAAGCTTTCTCAAAGTAGAGCTTTAATTACTTTTGATGACGCTAAAAAGTACTTTTGAAGATTTTATCAAATGCTATAATATCACTTAAAAGTGCTAAGGGGTTGTCCAAAAGCTAAGCCAAACATGCCTTCATCATTTACCATTTTGTGATAAAAATTAATGTTGATTCCTGATCTGTAGCCTTTGTTGCAGTTCTCTTCAATTAATACGGGTTAGCCATTTTTTTATAAATTTTTAGATTGGGCTTTGCCATACTCCCTTTCTTGCTCCCACAAGAGAAAGAGATTCTTACAAGACATGCAACAATCACTCATGGCTTGCCAGCCTAGAAACACCCTCCATTTCATTTAAACCATCCTAGTTCTCTTAGATATTTCTATCTCGCAATTATTTCTGCATATGCCAATAGCTAATTATCGTGTAGGTATTTATGCAAGTGCTATTTTGCTTAAAAGATTCTCTGCTGATGAAATCTATCTGTTTGAAATCCTGGATAGATATAGTTCCTGAGATTTTTGCATAAACTGATGTCCATTTCTACAGGTCTTGGCTAGCAAAACCAAGATCTACATGGTCCTTGAATATGTAACTGGGGGTGAGCTATTTGACAAAATTGTAAGCAGTCAGTTCCTCTATCTAAAACCATCAATTTTGTATCTATTAGTAGCCCTAATATTGGCTATATGTAATGAACTGGTTTTCTTTAAATTTTTGTGGATATTGAAGGCATTGAAAGGGAAACTTCCAGAACATGAAGGGCGGAAGCTTTTCCAGCAGCTAATTGATGCTGTGAGCTATTGTCATGACAAAGGTGTCTACCACAGGGACTTGAAGGTAAATAGTTCTCGTTGAACTTCAAGTATTAAAAATCATGAAAATTTCATATGCTGTATCCTATACATTAAATGACAGTGCTACATTATTTGTTTTACTACTAAGCTTATTTCCTTCAAATCAAAAGATGCTAAAATCTTAATGTTGGTGTCATGTTCCTTCCTTGCTTTAATTACAGCCAGAGAATGTGCTTCTTGATGCAGAGGGGAACATTAAGATATCTGACTTTGGCCTTAGTGCCTTACCTCAACAATTTGGGGTATGTCTTCACAAGCTTGTTGCATAGTAAATGTATCTTAGGTGTTGCGAGTTTTTATGGTTCATCTTTTGTATCTTCTGTGTCAGAATGATGGGTTATTGCATACGACCTGTGGCAGTCCCAACTATGTTGCCCCTGAGGTGATAAATTATCTATATTTTGTGTCTGATTCAAGATTCCTATTTGTTTCAACCAAGCTGTTGGTAGATGACTTTCTGTGTCCATGTGTATAGGTTCTTGCCAACCGAGGATATGATGGTGCTAAGTCGGACTTATGGTCTTGTGGTGTCATCTTATATGTTATTCTAACTGGATATCTTCCCTTTGATGACAGAAACCTCGCCGTCCTTTATCAAAAGGTAACAAAGAAATTAGCCAAGAAAAAGAAAAACTGTTTCCAATCACAAAACTATTTGCAATGCATGTTATAAGCTTAGCTAACTTCATCTGAAAAATATAATGTTAAGTTTGTGTGCTTTGATCCAATGATTATATCAGTATAGTTTGGTTTTTTTTTTATTGCAATTTTCTTGGTTGAATTAGATATTCAAGGGCGAATTTCAAATTCCTAAATGGCTTTCCTCTGGAGCTCGGAACATGATAAGGAGGATTCTTGATCCAAATCCTCATACCCGGATTAACGTGGCTCAAATCAAAGAAGATGGTTGGTTCAAGCAAGATTATGTTCCTGCCACACCTGAAGAGGAAAAGGAAGAAGAGGATGGAAGCTCTGATGATGAAACCTTCTCAATCAAGGAGGTAGAGTGGATAATGCTAACACAGCTTTTGGTGCTAGTTCTTCTTCAAAAGAGAGAGAAAATAAAAAAAGAAACCTCTGATGATTATTCCTTTATGAATAAATGATTGGCTCTTTGGTGAAGGTTGAAGAGACCAATGACCATGGAAATATATACACTCACATCAATGCTTTTGAGCTAATTGGAATGTCTTCATTCCTCGATCTTTCAGGTTTTTTTGAAAAAGAGGTAAATTCTTGTTCATTTTCTCCTTCATGTTTTTTTTCTTTTGCTTTATTTTGGGATTAAGGTTTTTTTTCTTATTATTATTGTTATATTCCTAATATACTTTATCCGTTGACATGTTTAGATACTCATTCAAACAAAGTAAAATTCTTGCATGCCTAAAGGCAAAAGAAAACCACATAAATTGTCTATATTTAGGCAGAGCAAGACTGCCTAACTCCCTGCTCTCCTTTACCCTTAATTTTAAAGGGGGTTAGATCTCTCTGATTTCTTTGATGCCACAAATCCCCTGAAAGCTTATTGTTTTTTTTCCATAAACTCTTGGGCAATCTTACTTCCAATTTTGCTATAACTCATGGAAATGTGAGAAAAGTTCACATTATCATAACTAGGGTCGGTCTATGATGCTTTTATAATATTTTTTTTTGAAAACTAGACTTCAATCTGATCCATTCATGCACCATACAACGTTCGTGTTTAGTGCTTTTATCTGTTCATTTTACTCTTACTACCCTTGACCTTTCAAAAAATTACGACACCAGTCCGAAAATGGACAAAAGCTATTGTTCTCTTAATGACCTTGGCAAATTTAGGATGTCTCCGAAAGGAAGATCAGATTCACCTCAACTTACTCACCAAAAGATTTGTTTGAGAGGATTGAGGACATCGTCACAGGAATGGGATTTCAAGTTCACAAATGCCATGGCAAGGTTAGCATGTCCGAACCTCTTCTTCAAATTTGAAATGTCAGACATGTGCCAAAAGTCTTTCATTGGAAATTCACTTTTCTTTGTTTTGTTGAATAAGGTTGCCAATCTAAATAATTTATTCTTAGAATATTTGACGTGAGTATTTCGGCATTAAGAGACATTGAAGTTCTATCATGTCTGTTTGTAGTTGAAAGCTATGCAACAATGCAAGGGTTCAATGACCACGCAGTCCCTTTCAGTTGCTGTGGAGGTAAATTTCCTGCCTATCACTATGGCCATATTCTGATATTTTACAAGCCTACCATACTTGATGATATTTATTAACATCTAAAAATTCAGGTCTTTGAGCTTAGCCCATCATTGTACGTCGTGGAATTAAGAAAATCACATGGAGATTCTTCATTATATAGACAGGTAGAGTTCCCTCTTTTGTGGTTGGTAGTGTAATTTTTTTTTTTTTTTTTTTGTATCTATAGAGGTTAGCTCTAAAAATAATACTTGCTTCTCCCCTGTTCTCGCAGTTGTGTGCAAAGTTATCAAATGATCTGGGGGTTTGTAATAGTCAACAGTTTTTGAAGCAGTCTTTGATGTCGGAGCTCACCGGATTTGAGAAGGAAATGCCTGTAGTTGCCTTGTGAATTTATATGATTTGGTGTCAAGTAGGATTAGCAATTCCATGTTGATATTTGGGACACATGGGTTGAATGCAATTGGATTGAATTGGCTTTAACTTTTCCAAAATATCTTCTTTCTCGCATTTAATATAAATTATTCCAATTAATTTATCATTATCAGTACAATTAAAATTCAAATTCATTCATATCATGCTTAAAGGAACTCTCTTGCACCTGAATCCAACTTGAGTTTTTTTTTTTTTTGATAATTTTTAATTTTTTAAAATACCTTTTCGACTGATGGCACCTTTCACAACTGTACAAGAACTCTATGACTTGATCTCTATGGTCCGCCACTACAGCTAAAGACCATGTTTACAAATATCCTTCAGGAGGTATGGCTACTAAGATGGGATCGACGATGGGTGGTGTCCTCATCATTCATGGCTTTAACAATACTTCATCGCATCAGCATGAACGAAAAGAGGTTTCTTCCATTGTTATATGATGCCTTGCCACATATTACAGCATGCATACTGGTCCAAACTATCTAACTTGGATCATTTCTCTTTTAGTTTTTTGTTAAGCACCTGTTAGACCCGTGGAAAAATTTTTACTCTAGAGGCAAATATTTCATATTCAGGTGGCAGCATTTACAATGAACAACTGGTAGCTACTCAGAAAAGAGAATTGGGACAAGAATGGATGGTCGCACCACCGATAAAAAAAGGGGATGGATTATCATGATGCGGTACAAAACGAGCAGAATTAATACTTGTGATGTGTTCAGAATCAGACATCTTTTGATCCAATATATATTGGCAAATTGGAGCTTTAAATAAGAATCCCATATACAAAAGAGCTTATAGGTGTTCACACTCGATCCAGCAGATTGAATAATTTATCAAAGTTTACAAGTAAATGCATTGTATGTACTCCTCCATGTCTTGAGACAGCCTCACAAGCTCTATTTAGACTTGCTTTCAGTTTTTTAAATCTCCATGTCTTGATGAGGAGAAGCTGTCAGAGAGAACGCATTTAACTAAGATCATTGCCGTTGGCTCTGCTTAAACTTAAACAAGCACGTATTTACTTTCTGGGTCTAACATGCATCAATTAACAAAGTTTGATCCATTTGCTTGTCCTTCAAGAAGCTCCATGAATTGCCTTGCTTTTTAAGTTGCTTCAATACAAACTGTTGTCACCACATGGAGGAAAACTATTAAGAAGAAAAAAAAAGAAAGAAAAGAAAAGATAAAAGAGTTTTCGACTGTGACTGCATTCATATAAACTCATATTGGCCCCTGAAACATGCAACGATTTCTGATACTCAAAATTAGTGGGGTAAAAAATTTCCAAAAGGTTTAGATTACCTTATTGAAGAAGACTTTGTCTGAATGTTGCTGTGGTTCGTTGCAGGTTCCTCTCCTCAGTAAATAATTAAAGAAAGGGTGGAATAAAGATGCATACCGTCCCTGTACCAGCTTGTTTCATCTACTCAAAAGTTGTTCTTTTTCATAGAGAAAAATCAGCTCAAATAAGCCATCATAATCTTAAGGCAGGTAAATAAATCATGTCATACCATCCTGCTCTGCAACACCACTGTCATTTCAACTGTTATTATAAGTTTGCAATCAGGATGCAGCAGTATTGATGGTAAAAAGTAAAACGGGCTAGTCTTTCAACCAGAATCTCTGTTTTATAAAAACTGAATGGCTGCTTTCCATTGAACTTGCTCCTGTTCTGGAACAAGTTTAAGTTCATAAGATCTATATAAGTATTTGCAAGCTTCATTCTAAGGAAGAAGTGGAGAGAGAGAGAGAGAGAGTTTAGAGCCAGGGAAGAGGCAGTGCATGGGAAGGGCAACAACAAAGATGCCTCTCGCTTCCTTCTGCTCTCTCCAGAATATTTGATGCTTTGGAGTGTATGTTGATGACCCCATCCCATGCTCCAACTCGTCCCTGTCTTTTGCCCTCCCTCTCTCTCTCTCTCTCTCTCTACAGACCTCATCTTCTATTTATAGATGTACCTCTCTCTCCATCTCCCTCTATCTCTTTTGACACCACCCCTTTGGCTCATTGCTGTTACTTTCCGCTACGGTCGAGAACTCTGCGATTGAGGGCTATATATAATTACCCATGTTGAAACTTGGAATGATGCAGCTCAAATCAATGGAAGGGGATGTCGTACTCTCTCCTTCCTATATGTTGGTCTCGTACTCTTTGAAGTACAGGCTGCATCCATTTCAAACACATTTAGACCAGTACACCTAACCCCTCCTGCGGTACACCAAATCGCATTATTTGTACTATGTTTTTTATTAGTCAATGGTGTGGTACATCAAATCGCACTTATTTGTATAAGATTAGAGCAAATGATATGATGGGGAGTTCATATAGTGATCGATCACATAGGGTGAATATTATTTTTTTTGGGGTAAATTATGAATTTTTTTCTAAAATTTTTCTGAAAATATTAGGCACAAGTATTAATAAATAAACTATTATTATATTTCAGTTGCCATATTGCCATTTCTTTTTTCTCTCACTTTAATATTTCTGTATTATTTTCATTCTTATTTATTGGCTTCAAAATTTAAATTTATAGCTTATTTTATCAGCCTATTTTTGTTCATTAGCTGGGTTAGAATTGACTGGTATTTATCTGTACAGATTTTGACCAAGAAAGTTTTCTTCTTTTTCTTTCCTTTTTTTTTTTTTGTTGTGACGTGATGGATACATAAAAAATTCACCATACTTTTTTTAAGCGATAAAGGGTAACAAAATTCATTCATAATATTAACATTAATATAAGGTGGTTGATAACTAATATTATTTTGTAAGAATTAAAGCCTATAAAACTCATGACATCAGGATTAATATAAGGCAACATTAAATATATTTTGATTAGAAAGAAAATAATATTTTGAACAAATTGAGTTATGGTTATGCTGCTCAAATCTAACGTCGCTGGAAGGACTTATCTTTTTTTTTTTTTTTTTTTACTTCAACACATGATTTCGTCATTTGTATGAAACATTGTAACAATTAAAAATTTTAATTTTCTAATATTAAAATAATTACTTTATTTTTTTCTTTTATACTTTAGTTTTTATCATTTGTCTTAAATTTTAATTTTATAAAATTATTATGCATATGATTTGAGAATTACACAAAAATTTGGGTAAAATCTTATTTATAAGCCAAAAATTTCTTATTATAAAAGTTCATTTATCACTTATTCAGCATTTTCTCGTTATGCTGACTGGTGATAGTTTATTCATTTACTAGAAGTAATGTTATCTTTAATATGTATGACTTCTAGGTATGTTTTGGCTGATAGGAGACTTGTACTCCTTTTTCTTTCTGATTAATGAAATTCATACAAATAGGGTTATTGTAAATTCTGTAAGGTAGAACTTGGAAAGGAAGGAATTAGGCTTGTCACAATTCAAAATTTTTCATTTTATATATAATTAGAATATGACCTCTCAAAAATGCTAATTGTCTGCAATGCAGACTGGAAAGGTTCAAACCCTTTCATAAATTAGTTCTATGTTTGCTTAACCTTTATTGATGTGATTCACAGCTTCTTTAGGAACTTGATGTTGAACTCCAAGCTTCAACTGAAATCCTAAAACTTTCTGCTAGGCAAGGCTTTTCTTTTTAGTATTATTCATTTAAATGATTTAAAAATCTAAGATTTTAAACTCAATGCAGGACTCTAGCATAAAGTTGGTCATTGTCCTGCACTCACACAACTCCATAAAACAAGTTGGGGGGACGGACGGGCTTTTATAGATGGAGTAGAGGCAAGGATCAAAGATGTAGTGCTTATAAGGGATTAATTGAATGCAACAGGTTCTTAATTGTCTAGCTGCCTTTTCCTCCTATCAATCCCACCCTAATAAGAAATGAGGATAAATTTTTTCATGTATTTCTTTTTTTCTTCTCTGTTGTGTGCCTTTTATATACAAGTGATAAAACTGAACTTGAACAGGACACCAGAAAAGATTTCTGGATGAGGCCTTCCCAATAACTCTAGTAATAATTAAAATAGAAAAGATATACAAATGCAACTATGGAGAGAAACTTATTATAACAGCTAACAACTTTTCGAATTAAACTTGTACGGTTGCATTTCCTTTGGTTTCGGTGATATGGTTGTACTCTAATAGTCCCCCGCAAGCTGAACTATGAGGATCAAATAGTCCGAGCTTGAAATATAAAAAAAAGGATGAGGTGGCAACGCCTTGGTTAGCATATCAGTAGTTTGTAGTCTGGCCTGTATATGAAAAAGTTTGACAGAACCCTCAAGCAGCTTCTCACGAATAAAATGACAGTCAAGCTCAATATGTTTTGTCCGCTCGTGGAAAACTGGGTTTTCAACAATAAACAGCAGATTTGTTGTCACAATAGATAGTAACCGGTTGAGAATGAACCACATGGAGATCAGAGAGGAGATATAGCAACCATTGTACCTCTCCAGTAACAGAAGCTAGTGCTCTATATTCAGCCTCAGAAGATGATCTAGAGACGGTGTGTTGCTTCTTGGATTTTCAGGAAATGAGTGAGTTCCCGAGATAAACACAGAAACCCATGGTGGAGCATCTGGTTGTTGGACAACCGGCCCAATCAGCATCACAAAAAGCTTTGAGTTGTAAAGCGGAGTCACTAGGGAAGAAGAGGCCAAGACCAGGTTGTTGCTTGACATAGCGTAGAACTCGATGAGCTGCCTGTAAATGACTAGAATTTGGTTGTGCCAAGAACTGACTTAATTGGTTGGTAGCATATGCAATGTCAGGCCGGATGTTGGTGAGATAAAGAAGCCGACCAATCAATCGCCTATATGAAGATTCATCAACCTGGTCAGTAGAGTTATCCGATGGACTGAGCCGAAGATTACTTACCATGGTGTAGGTTTGGCCTTAGATGTTACAAACCCGATATCTCGTAGTAATTCTACTGCATATTTCCTTTGGGATAGGTGGATTCCCGAGCTTGTTCTTGCCACCTCGAAACCTAGAAAATACTTTAAGGACCCGAGGTCTTTAATGCAAAACTTGGCATCGAGAAAAGACTTGATTGAGGTGAGTTGGTCATAGTTATCGCCGGCCAAGATTATGTCATCCACATAAACCAATAATACAGTGAAAGAAGGGCCATCATATCTCGTGAACAAGTAATAATCACACTTGGATTGAGAGAAACCATGCTGAAGCAAGAGAGTGGAGAGTTTAGAAAACCATTGTCTACTTGCTTGTTTGAGACCATAGATGGACTTTCTCAATCTGCATACTGGATTGAAAACTCCTAAGGGTGCTATGTAGCCGGAGGCAGTTCCATGTAGACTTCTTCATTGAGGTCGCCATGCAAGAATGCATTATTGACATCTAATTGCTCAAGGTACCATCCATGAATAGCTGCCAAGGCAAGTAAGAGTCTAATTGAAGTCAATTTAGTAACGGGAGAGAAAGTGTCTAGACAATCAACTCCGAATGTCTGGGTGTAGCCTTTTGCAACCAGTCGGGCTTTGTAGCGTTCCACAGTACCATCAGCACGAGTCTTAATTTTATAGACCCATTTGCATCCAACGGGAGATTTGTTTGTAGGAAGACTCATCACCTCCCAAGTACCATTTGACAAAAGGGCATCAAGTTCCAGGTACATGGCTTGTTTCCAGCAGTCCAAAGTGTTTGCTTCTTGAAATGTTTGTGGTTCAGTTAATTTATCAAGGGCTACAGTAAAAGCTCGGTTAACAGGATCAAGAGAAGAGTATGAAATAACAGAAGACAAAGGATAGTGAGAAGAGTCTGAACTGACCAGGAGTCCTGAGACCGATCACTCCTGCTGAGTAGAGCAGGGCTTATAGTGTTCATATGTGGCTAGGTATGCAGGAGGTTTTGATATACGGCTGGATCTACGTAATTGGTCAACTTCGGTTGGAGGAAGAGTCGGATCATTTAACGTGGAGTGATGAGGTGTAACCATATTGTCGGGGTCATCATATATGGGTGCTTGCTCAGGTGTAATAGGTAACGGGAATGTTGTAGTCGAAGTGGTATGGGAGTCTTCTTGAATGGAAAAGTGGTTTCGAAAAATGTGATATCCCTATTAAAGAATATGTGGTTGTCCAAATCATATAAACGATAACCTTTAACCCCTTTGGGATAACCAAGAAAAATGCATTTTCTAGCTCTAGGATGGAACTTGGATTGATGCGGGATCACAAGGCATAACACAGGCAGCCAAAAGTTTTAAAATTATCTAGTTTCGGGACCTTTCCATACAATACCTCATGTGGCATTTTGTTATGAAGTACAGGAGAGGGAATTAAATTAATGATATGCACAACATGTAAAATGCAATATCCCCAAAATGGAAGAGGAAGTGCAGCTTGGAATCTCAACTCTAGCAATATTTAGAATATGTTGGTGTTTACGTTCAACTCTACCATTTTGTTGGGGAGTTCCAATGCATGACATTTCATGAAACACACCCTTTTCATGAAAAAATTTTGTTAAATGAAACTCTGAACCTTGATCGCTACGAAATCTTCTAATCTTGATACCAAATTGAGTATAAACCATATTGTAGAAGTTTTCAATGTGTGAGTAGACTTCAGATTTATGTTTCATTAAGTAGACCCAAACAGCTCTAGAATGATCATCAACCAATGTAAGAAAGAACTTGTAACCATCAATAGTGGGCACATAATATGGTCCCCAAACATCCATGTGGATTAAATCAAAAATGCGTGGAGCAATAGATTCACTTACAGGGAATGCATATCGCTTATGTTTCGCAAGATGACAGCTTTCACAATGTGATATTGCATCAGGAACAACTGAATGACAAATATCAGCTAAAAGTTTTAACTTAGAGTTGGGAACATGGCCTAATCTGCAGTGCCAAAGATTTGCTTTATGATCTGGATGTTCAGCAGTTGTAGCTATTATGAGACTAGAGCCAGGAAGATTTGTGGCGAGTGGTTGGTGAAGGTAGAACAAGCCCTGACTTTTCTCATCAGTACAAATCATTATCCGTTGGACAAGGTCCTATACATGACAGAAATTAGAAGAAAAAACAAGTGAGACAAAATTGCTTTGAGTGAGCTGACACACAGAAATTAAATTGAAGCCAAAAGTGGGAACAAATAAGACATTATCAAGAATGAGATTGTTAGAAAACCACACTTGGCCTGAATGGGTGGCTGATGTTTTGTGGCCATTTGGCAATGTGACGAAGACATGAGATAGTGTACTGGGGTTAGAAAGGCAAGTAAAGTTGCATGTAATGTGATGGGTTGCACCAGAGTCAATAATTCATGAATGATCAGATATGTTGTGATGTGATGAAAGAATGATACCTGCCGAGATAGAAGAATTATTTAAAGGTAGGTTGAAGACAGAATTTATTTGTGGTGTGGGAGTAGTAGGAACAAATTCTGCACCCTCTACGGTTGATTTGGAAAGGTTCCCAGGTGAGGGTTGGGTTGGAGCTGATTGCTGGAGAAGAGCCATTAGACCGTCACACTGATCCTGAGTCAATCGGAGATGGGAAAGCGAAGGAGCGATGTCCTGAACCTGAGAACTAGACACATTATTAGAGACGACACGCCCAATAATGCCAGGAGATGTGCCGCGCCCTTTGCCTCGGAACCCAGGCGGGTATCCGTGTATCTTGAAACACTTGTCCACGGTGTGTCCCAACATTTTATAGTGAGTACAGTAGGGTTTGTTTGAGCCAAAACACTTGGATGAAAAATTGCTGTTGTTTGTCAGAGCAAGAGAATCCGACTTAGCTCCAATGATGGGTGGTGGCTGGGACAACTTGGGAAGTTGCCGCTCATGTTGCAAGGCTAGGAATAAAACTCGGCTAATAGATGGTAAAGTCTCCATCAAGAGTATCTGAGACTTCACTGTAGTGAAATTGTCATTAAGACCTTGGAGAAATCGAATAACCTGGTCATTGTTGTGATAGCTACGTACTACCTTGATTGCTTCACAACTACTTGCTCCAGTCTCCACGCATTTGCAACTTGGAATGGGGTGAAACTGTTGGAGTTGATCCCATAAGACCTTGAATTGTGTGAAGTACTCATTTACAGAGAGAATGCCCTGGTTAAGGGAATAATTTTTCCATTGTAGATCAGCAATACGAACGAAATCACCTTTTCCCACACGTCCGCAGCGGTGTCGAACCAAATCAAGCTTTGAACCAATGAGGGTAATGGAATTTTTTAGTCTTTGCTTTGAGGTTCGTGCGTAAGGGTGCTCCCGCGTCTGGTTGGTAGTCAGCTTTAAGATTCGTGCGCGGTGTTTGCCTGTGTGATCTCCAGCGATCGTCTCCGTCTCCGGCTTCGCTGCTTTCGGTGGGCCATCGTCTGGGTGTCCCCTTCTGGCTCATGGCGTCGAATGGGGTCAATGGTGGTCGGGAGAGTGGGCCGAAGGTTGGCTCAGCGGGCTTCTTCTGGGTATCTTCTTCCCCGACGCCGGCGGATATCGCGCGGCTGGAGAATGCATTCCCGGAGGTAATTCAGCTTCCGGTGGAGGATCTGAAGTCCGAGATGGGTGAATGGCATGTTCGAGCTATCCTAGCTCGTTCTTATCATAAATGGGTTCCGGCGGACGCCTATGTTCGGGAGTTTCGTCGTGCCGGAATCCGGGGGAAATCTTGCCGATCAGCTTGGCCTGCCGTAACCACATCTTCCGGTTTGAGGACTCGGAAACTGCAGAGCTGGTGTTGAATCGCCCTTGGATCATCAATGGGCAGATCATTGGCATGGATCGTTGGAAGCCGGAGTTCGTCCCGGCTGAGAACGCTATCCCCTTCGCCCTGGTTTGGCTCCGTCTTCCAAATCTTCCTCTTGAATTCTGGAAGGAGGACTTCCTGCGAGCGATCACTGAAGGTGCCGGGCAGTTCTATTGTCTTGATGCGGCGACCATGGCCAAAAGTAGGGGAAATTATGCTCGTATCTGCTTGCGGATGGACCTCCGGCGTCCCCTCCGGCCGGGTACCCGAGTGCAGGGCATTTCTCTTCCCTTTTGGCAGCCGTTCATCTACGAATCCTTGGAAGGATTCTGCCCGAGTTGCGGTTCTCTTCACCTGGAAGGACCATGCTCTGTGTCGACTGAATCAAGTGAGAAGACAGTCTCTCCATCCCCTGCTTTCGGCCCCTGGTTGACGGCTGTTCGTCAACGTCGGGAGTCTCCTGGGCAGAAACGGGAGGAACGGAAGAATCCCCAGACAAATATTGGCTCCAAGGCGTCGAGTAGCTGTGCTCATTCCCAGTTGAATCGGATGACGCAGCAACTGTCGGCCGTGGAGAAGGATGGGTGGAGGCAGCCGGTGAAGGTGGCTCGCCGGAAACTGCCCCCGTCAATGATGAAGACGACTATGATGGTGCAAGGGTCGAGTGATCAGGGTGATGACTTTCAGAAGGGGAAGGAGGTGATATCAGCTCCCTTGAATGCTGCTGTTAGTGTGCCGGTTACTTTCTGTGCCGGTACTGTAGACCCAGTGAATTCTCAATTGAAGTCTGAACTGAAGGGGAGTAATGCTGTTATTCAGTCCAAAGTTCAGACAATTCATAATCCCTTCAGCTCATCTGGATTGGGCTCGACCAGTGGCAATTCTCAGGGTGGTGAGGATGCTTTTCTTGGCCCTCTGAAAAGGGCCAGATCGGTCGACTGCCCGGCTCCGAGATCCATATCCAAATTAGTGAAGAGGAAAGGAAAAGGGAAAACTTCTTTGCCTAAAAGCAATGAGGGGGCTCTTAACTCCCTAGCCAAGATGTCATTACCATCTTGTATCCAGAAGCTGGTCAGGGGGTGAGCAAGCCCAGAACTGATACGAATGTCACTTTACCCATGAAGGAATCAGGTGAAAACACTGTGGGTCCTCTCTCTGATACTATACCTCCGGATCAGTCCTTGCCTCCTGTGGTTCCAGGTGTTGATTCGGATGGCTTGATGACAGAGTATCCAATGATTACTGATAGTGGCACCCTCGGTAATGGATGTTTATCTGATATGGCTATGGTGGAGGACCAAGGAGGGGTCCCAGTCCCCCCCAATCTTTAAATGAAGATACTTATATGGAATGTTCGAGGAGCTCGAAGCCTTCCTTTCGATCCTCGTTTAATAGATTGTTGCAATTACATAATTTTGATATATGTGTGTTGTTGGAAACCAGACTGTCAGGCGATACTTTAGCCCGGCTCCGGAGGGAGATTTCCCGGTCGTGGTTATCGTATGCTGTGCAGGCTGAGGGTATGTCTGGGGGTATTTTGGCCATATGGCGTGACTCTGCTGTTTCGATTGAGGCTTTTCATCAGTGTAACCAGCAGATTGGTCTTCTTATCTCTGCGGGGTCCACTGACACCTGGCTTCTGTCGACTGTTTACGCCAGCACGGATTATAGGGAGCGGCGGATTCTTTGGTCTGAGCTGCTTTCCCTTCTTGGTCAAGGTCTCCCTACCATTATTGCGGGAGATTTTAACTGTATCACTGAGGCCAATGAAAAACGTGGGGGTAGACGGGTTTCAGCCTCTGCTGATATTACTGAATTTAAATCTTTTATTGGGACTGCTGGTTTATTGGATCTGGGGTATTCCGGAACCCAATTCACTTGGTGTAATAATCGCCATGGCTCAGCTCGTGTATGGGAAAGACTTGACAGAGCTTTGGCTACGGCCCAGTGGCTTCACAAGTTTCCAACGGCCCATGTTTCTCACCTGCCCAGGATTGCTTCCGACCATTGCCCCTTATTGATCTCTACTAAGGCTGATCAGCATCACCGTAGACAGTTTAGATTTGAGCATTTCTGGACTGTCCACTCGGGGGCTCGGTCTATTATTTCTCAAATTTGGCATCTTCCCATCAGGGGTAATGCTATTTACCGCCTTTCTCGTCGTCTAATGTTGGCTAGACGGCGTCTTACCAGATGGAATAGGAATGATGTGGGAAATCTGGATCGTCAGATTGATCGGGTGGAAGCAGATATTACAGCTCTTCAGGAAAAGGAGGATCAGGAGGGATTTCTGCTGGACCCGGACCTTCTCACTTTGCGGGATAAGCTTGCTTGTCATCACTCACTACTTCGCCAGCAGGAGATGTATTGGAGACAGAGGTCAAGGCTTCAGTGGATCCGTGAGGGGGATCGTAATACTAGATTCTTCCATCAGGCTACCCTGAAGCGGCGTGCTGTTAATAGAATTCGGAGGCTTGTGGATATAGAGGGGCAAGGCCATGAGGATTATCATTCTATTCGGGATCTGCTTCTTCATTTCTTTCAGTCTAGATGGGCTGACTCCTCCGGTAATGGTGATCCGGTTGTCAGAGTTCCTGACTCCAGGAGAGTCTCTTCTCAGGACAATGATAAGCTGTGTAGGCCGATCACTGCTGAGGAAATTCGGATGGCTCTGTGGGAGCTTGGACCGGAAAAGGCCCCTGGGCCTGATGGATTTCCCCCCCTTTTCTATCGCCACTACTGGGACATTGTTGGTCAGGAGGTGATTCAGGCTGTTCAAATTGTCTTCCATTCGAAGCAGATTCCCTTGGATTGGAATCGGACTCTTGTTACGCTTGTGCCTAAACGGTCCGATGCATCTCTTCCTCAGCACTTCAGACCTATCAGCCTCTGTACTACCCTGTATAAAATTTGTGCTCGCCTCTTGGTTGGTCGTCTTCGGCTTGTTATCCCCCGTATTATTTCTTTGGAGCAGGGGGCTTTTATTCGAGGGCGTTCTATTTCGGACAACGTCCTCATTGCTCAGGAATTCATGCATGATCTCCAAAGAGCTCCTGGGAAAAGATGTCTTATGGCAGTGAAACTTGATATGGAAAGAGCTTATGATAGAGTGAGCTGGGCCTTTCTGGAACGGTCTCTTCAGGAATTCGGATTTGCTGATCTCTTTATTGAGTGGATTATGGCTTGCATTCTGAGACCGTCCTTTTCTCTGCTTATCAATGGGAGTCCTACTGAGTTTTTCCACTCTTCGGTGGGTCTGAGACAGGGGTGCCCACTATCTCCTTTGTTATTTATTCTTGCTGTGGACGATCTTTCTCGTGCTTTCCATCAGGCTCAGCTGGATCGTCGGATTGTCCCGTTCATGGCCGGGAGTGAGGGCCCTCTGATTTCTCACCTTCTTTTCGCCGATGACTGCATCCTTTTGGGGAAGGCCTCTATTGATAATGCTGCCTCTTTTCACTCTATTCTGCAGCGTTATTGTCAAGCTTCGGGCCAAAGAGTTAATTTTCTTAAATCATCTATCTGTTTTAGTCCGAAGACCCCCAGATCTATTAAGCAAGCTATTATTGAGCTATCTGGTATCACCTCTCTGACGGACCGTCTTATGTATTTGGGGATCCCTATTACCGGTAGACGGGCCCGTTGTTCTGACTATGCTGAGATTGAGAGACGGATCCGCCAGCGTACTGATGGATGGCCAGTTACTAGCCTTTCTATGATGGCCAGGGTCACCATCATTCGCTCTATCCTCTCTTCTATTCCAGTTTACCTCCTATCCAATACTGTCATGCCGATCACCTGCCTGAGAAGGATTGATAGATGCTTCAGAGATTTCCTTTGGGCTTCGATGCAGGAGGGTCATGGTATTCACCTATTATCTTGGGATAGGGTTTGTATGCCTATCTATGAAGGTGGTTTGGGGATTCAGTCTTTGATTGCTAGAAGGGAAGCTCTTCTTGCTCGGCACGCTTCACGATTCCTCCTGGAGCCTCAGTGTTTATGGAGTTCTGTGATGCATGCGAGATACGGAGACTGGGCTCCTGGCTCGACCATTATGCCGCCCCGGGGCTCTTCGTCCTTTTGGAAGCAGATCTGTAGTCATAGCCAGGCCATCATGAACAACATTTCGTGGCTGATTGGTGATGGTTCTTTGATTGATGTTGTCAAGGATGCCTGGATTTCTGAGCTCCCTCTCATGCGTTGGCCCACCTATATCAGTATGGATGTCCCCCCCAATCTCAGGGTTAAGGATTTGATTTCCTTAAACCCCCTCTCCTGGCATATTCCTTCGGTGACCCGCTTGTTTGGAGCAGAGTTGTCTTCTCGGATTATCTCGCTTCCTCTCATGGCTGGCTGTGTTGCAGATTCCAGGGTTTGGCAGAGATCTTGCTTTCCCAATGCCCCCATTAGAGATCTTCTGGATATGTTCAGGCCACAGGCGCAGTGTACGAAGGATGCTCGCTGGATCTGGAAGCTTCCTATTCTTCCCAGGGTTCAGCTCTTCATCTGGAAGCTTCTTTGGGACTGTCTTCCGACTTGCCTTCTCCTATCCCGGAGGGGTCTGTCTATCCAGCCGACTTGCCCTCTGTGCAGTCAGGCGGAGGAATCTCTGGACCATACTATATTTTATTGCCCCAGAGCGAGACGGATATGGGTTCTCATGGGTTACCCTAGGAGAGCTGATATTATGGCTGATTTGCGATCCTCTTTCTTTCAGGAGATCCGGTATGGCCCTCTGAATAAGCGTGGTCTTTGGTCTGCCACTGCTTATCACATATGGCTTTCGAGGAATCAGATCATCTTCACCAACGACAGATTCTCTTATCACAGAGTTGTGAGGCAGATCAGACTGTTGTCTTCGGACTGTGCCCGGGGCTCTAGTGCTGTTGATGTTGACCCCTCTGGCCTCTGGGGCTCCCCTGCTGTCTTGACAGCGAACCGGTGTTCGGTTTTCTTCTCTTGGGAGCCCCCACCTCCAGGGTATGTCAAAATCAATTTTGATGGGAGTGTCCGTCATAGAGCTGCTGGCTCTGCTTTTATCATTCGTGGGCATCAGGGTGATCTCTTAGCGGCGGAAGGCTTTGGTACCCTCGACTCATCTGTTCCTATGTCGGAGCTCATTGGTGCGTGGGGGGGTCTCTCGTATGCTATCAGAACTCTCAAGGCCCATAAGATTATGATTGAGGGGGATTCTATGACTGTCATCTCCTGGTTGTTGAGGGACAGCTGTTTGGACATTCCCTCTAATCCGATTTTGTTGGACTGCCGGTCCATGTTGAGGGAAATCCAGTCTGTTCAGATCCGCCATATCTTCCGTGAGGCCAATGCGGCGGCAGACTGGGTGGCTTCCTTTGTAGCTCAGCATGCGGGACCATGGACTTGGAGCCCTGCGGACCCCTGCCCGATCCTTCTCCAGCAGATTTTATATTCAGATGTATCTGGGTTGATTCATATGAGGAGTGTATGATCGCCCATTTTGTAAAAAAAAAAAAAAAAAAAAAAACCAATGAGGGTTCTATTGAATGCATAAGCCAGCTTAGCACCATAGTGTTGCATCTTTCTCATGCAGAATACTGGTGGTCATCCGACGCAGGAGTCGTGATTGTACCATCAACAAAATGAAGTTTATTCTTGGACTGGAGAGCCATTCTCATGGCTCGACTCCATGAGTGGAAATTACTCCCATCCAGAGTTGGAGCGACAAGAACCAGGGATGGATTCTCGTTTGCATGGAGAAAGTATGGGTTGGACAAGTCATTGCTAAGGTTATGAGTAGGTGCAGGTAAGACAGGATTGGCTTCGGCCATTTTTACAAGAGATCATAGGACTAGAATAGCTCTGATACCATGATAAGAAATAAGGACAAACTTTTTCATGTATTTCTTTTTTCTTCTCTGTTCGTGTGCCTTTTATATACAAGTGATCAGAACTGAACTTGAACAGAACACCAGAAAAGATTTTCGGATGAGGCCTTCCCAACAACTCTAGTACTAATTAAAACAGAAAAGATATACAAATGCAACTATGGGAGAGAAACTTGTTATAACAGCTAACAACTTTACGAATTAGGCTTGTACGATTGCATTTCCTTTGGTTTCGGTGATATGGTTGTACTCTAATACACCCCCCATTTGTACCTATTTTATTTGTGGATATTGTTAGTAACAGTGCTCTTGAAATCAGATGTATTTATACTTTTTAATTTTTTAAATTAATAAAAAAAACATTTTTTTAATCTTGCCTCGTTTATATGAAAATCCAAAATATATTAAAGACCGTAATTTTAGTATAATGTATACAAGAGGATTAAAATTATAGCTATATATTTAAACATGTCCGTGATTGATAGAAGTGTGGATCTTTTACGCTAATCAATAATATGGTCCATGAACATTATGAATGTGACAATCTTATCCAGATTATTGTGTAGAGATACTTAGTGGAGGTATTATATATAATAAGATTATATAGGACTTGGACCGACATAATTTGAATCTTTATTTAAGACCATTATGAAGAATTCAATTTATGTCATAAGATGATCATATGTAAATCAACCTTAATCCTGATTTAATCACAGACTCCTTGATTGTGCTATTGGATCTTTGATTTGTTTGTTAAAACTCATTTGATGTTGGGCCCAATACTCACATCTTGGAGGTTTAATAACACATTGGGCTGAGAATGTGATTTAAAGATATGGAATCCATGGCTTTGAAATTAGTTTCCTTAAGTATTAATTATGTGGCTAAATAATTATGCGCGCAATTTATGATCGAATCATAAATTAACTGTTTAACTAGTGAATCAATGGTACTTAAGGAATAAGAGAAAATTAGAGGAGTATAACGGTTATTTCACTTAGCTTTAATTATGAACTAATTATGGATTTAATGATTATATCAGTATGACTCAAGTTTTTGAGTAAAATTAATTTATAATTTTTAATAGTGCTCGAGTTTTTAGTGGAATAACTTTGAGATTAATAAACTGAATAAATAATTAAAGAATTTTAATTTAATTTATTCAAGTTTATTGGAGCTTGAAATTAAGGATCCATGGTTCCCACACCATTTTAGGTTAATCATATCGAATACTCTTGGTTTGAATAATTAATGTGACTAATTATTTATTTATTTTAAATAAAATCTTTATTAAAACTTTATAATAAAGAGTTTATTATGAAGATAAATAATCAATTTGATTGATTATTTTTTTCACATTTATTTTGATACAATAAATTAGTTATTGAACAAAATAAAAAGATGTTTAAACACATTATTCATATAATAATTGATATGAATGGTTGCACATAAGTGTTATTGTGATACAAGAAGATTTTGCTCTTATAAGTGGCGCATATTATGAGTTGATAAAGAGAGAGAAATTTTATTTTTTGATATTTTTGATAATGTGATTATTAAGAATATTAAAAATAAAATAATAAATTTAATTATTAGATATTTAAAATTAATAATATCTAAAATTATTAAATAAGATTTCATAATTTAGATATTATATTTAATTTAGATATTATTTATAAATTAGTTGCAAATAAGAAAACAACTTTTTCTTTGATTAAGGAGTTGACTTAAATGTTGTAACATATAAACATTATCTAAATTAAATGTTGTAACAGATAAACATTATCTAAATTAAATGTTGTAACAGATAAATGTTATCTAATTAAATATTGTAACAACAAAATTTTATTTAATGAAAATATTATTTCAGTTTCAAGAAATGGTCTTGAAATTTATCTCGATGGGTTATATGTTTTATTGCCTTATGAAAATGTTCTTACAATACTGAATTGTTTAAAGTAGCTAATCCTAAGTCTAACAAAAGACAAAAGATAATAAACAGTGATAATGAAACATATCTCTGGTACCTTAGGCTTGGTCACATTAACCTTGATAGGATAAACAGACTTGTGAAGGATGGTCCTCTGAGAGAGCTAAGTGTTGGCACTCTTCCTGTTTGTGAGTCCTATTTAGAAGGTAAAATGACCAAAAGACCTTTCTCTGTAAAGGGCCAAAGGGCTAATGAACCACTAGAGCTAGTACATTCGGATGTATGTGGACCATTCAAAGTATAAGCTAGAGGTGGTTATAAGTACTTTATCATTTTCATTGATGATTACTCAAGATATGGTTTCGTTTACCTAATGCAAAGAAAGTCTGAGACTTTTGGAAAGTTTCGAGAATTTGGAGTAGAAGTTGAAAAACATTTAGGTAAATCATTGAAAATACTGCGATCAGATCGAGGTGGAGAATACCTTGATATAGAATTTAAGGATTACCTTATTGAGCATGGAATTATTTCATAGCTCAGCTCTAAGTACTCCATAGCAAAATGGTGTTACAGAAAGGAGGAACCGAACATTGTTAGATATGATAAGATCAATAATTAATTATTCCTTACTACTGATATTATTTTGGGGATACGCCTTATAGATGACACTATACATTTTGAATGTTGTACCATCTAAATCTGTATCCAAGACACCCTTAGAGATGTGGAACGGGTAAAAACCGAGTTTACGTTATTTTTGCATATGGGGGTGTTCAGTTCATGTTCTTAAGGGCAAATCTAGGAAGCTAGAACCATGAACAGAAGTGTGTCTATTCGTTGGCTACCCAAAGGGCACTAGAGGAGGTTTATTTTATAGTCCACAAGAAAAGGTGTTTGTATCGACAAAAGACACTTTTTTTGAAAATGATTATATACATAAATTCAAACCTCGAAGTAAAGTTGTACTCGAAGAGTTGCTCAAAGATCAGAATACCATTCAATCAATAAGAATTGTTAAAATTAGGAAAGAAGAAACCATAGCTTCTAGTCAGGATATTATAGTGCCTAGATGTAGTGGAAGGGTTATCAGAACCTCAGCCCGCTATAGATAGGATAGCGAAGCAAATGTTATGGTAGCTGATACCAACGATGATATCTATCATCATATCAGCATATGATGGATGATCCTGATAAGGACAAATGGCTAGAAGCCATGAACCAAGAAATGGAGTCTATGTACTCTAATACTGTTTGGGAACTTATAGATCCACTTGAAGATGTTAGGCCCATAGGATGTAAATGGATCTTCAAAAAGAAAAGAGGAGCGGATGGGAAGGTAGAGACCTTCAAAGCTAGACTTGTAGCAAAAGGTTATACCCAAAAGGAGGGAGTTGATTATTAAGAGACTTTCTTCCCAGTTGCCATGTTAAAGTCTATCCGCATTCTCTTATCTATAACTGTCTGTTTTGATTACGAAATATGGCAGATGGACGTTAAGACAGCCTTTCCGAATGGCTATCTAGAGAAGTCATATACATGGAACAACTAGAGTGGTTCATTGTTAAAGATCAAGAGCAGAAAGTATGTAAGCTTAACATGTCCATTTATGGACTCAAACAAGCCTCCAGGTCTTGGAACATTAGGTCTGATGAAACTATCAAAACCTATGGCTTCGAGCAAAATGTTGATGAACCGTATGTATACAAGCTTATTAATGAAAAAAGTATGGTTTTCTTAGTACTTTATGTAGATAATATCTTATTCATTGGAAATGATGTGAAAATATTATCTAACGTAAAGAGATGGCTGGCCGAATAATTCAAAATGAAAGATTTGGGAGAGGCGAGTTATGTTCTTGGTATCCAGATCATTAGGGATAGGAAGAACAAACTCCTAGTACTGTCTCAGGCATCTTATATTGATAAGGTGCTGGCTCATTTTTCAGTGCAAAATTTCAAGAAGGGTCTTCTTTTGACCTGACATGGAATTGTTCTCTCTAAAGAATAGTGTCATAAGATACCACAAGAAGAAGAAGACATGAGACGGATTTTATATGCATCGGTAGTTGAAAGTCTAATGTATGCTATGCTATGCACTAGACCAAACATCTGCTATGCAGTGGGAGTTGTTAGTCGGTTCCAGTCAAACCTTGGGATAGAGCACTGGGTGGCAGTTAAGTACATTCTCAAGTATCTTCGGAGTGTAGGAAGAAATAGTCTCCGAGGCATGCATATTTTTAAAAATTGATAACTATTATCATTGCGGAAATTAAAAGATTACATATTAATCTATCTATATGCATCAAGATCATATCTTTGCCTATATATTCAGGGTCGTTTGATCTAAAATATGCATATAAAAACATCAAGATCATATCTTGATCTTCAAGATGACTAGTCACACTATTATCTTGAAGCCTGCCTTAAGATCTAGGGATCAAATCACTTACCTTAAGAACAGTAGGTAAATCCTTATTGCTCTGCAGCCGTTCAATCGTCCGGCCTCTAGTATCGTCCACGCGAAGCCCCGAATGATCAGATTTTCGGAAGTGCTAGCTCGCAGAAAAATAGCTTTGCTGATCTTGAATCCTCTCACTTGAATCTTCCTCCAAGATCCACCAGGCTTCTGCTAACACCAGAATCACCAGGATTTTCTATTCTAACATTTTAGAATTACAATCCACAACAATTTAGAATTACAATCCACGATAAATGTGTATTGTTGTTCTATTTTTTGTTTTGTGTTCTCTGGTGAGAAAATGCCCTCTATTTATAGTCTAGATTTAGCCTTGACATTTAATTCTGACATTTAAGAATCCGTTGTTTGGTATAAGCGAAGAGACGCCGAAGGCACGACGTGGCGCTTGGTTTAATTCCGATGTTCGGAGAAAACCAAGGAGTCGCGGCGTTTGGTTTAGTTCCGTCGTTCAGGGAAAACCAAAGAGCGAGGGATAAATCCGATGTTCGATAAATAAATGTTATGCATTAAATTCTATCTCATGAGATGAGATTTTAGCCATCTCATCATATGAGATCCATATTCGAGAGGTTTGGGTTCTGATCTGAATTTATTTGACTTAACCCACATAGATCATGGTCTAAGCCCAAATCAAATTTGGCTAGTTCTGAATCTATTTAAATTCAAATCAAGTCTAATTTCAAATCAATATTTGAAATTGACTTGTCCTTCTAATAGACTTAAACCAAATTGAATCTTATTCAATTGTACTTAACCCAATTGAGATAATTCAATCAATCAAATTGATTAATTAAATCATATACGTTTCTCAATCTTTGATCAGCAAATAGATCATCCTAAGAAACTTCTATGCGTGTGACTCTCTAGGTTCGAACCTAAGCCGGTAGCATAGAAACAACTTTCTATACTAATCGATGTGCCCATCTAGCAATGGAACCCGACGTCCGGATAGGTCGAAGAGTTGCCGAGCAAACTCCAAGAACCCTAAGAAATAGTTACTGTATAATTCATCCTCTTGACCACAAATGCTAAGGATGGCTTAAGAGCCTGTCAACTCTAAATAGCAAATCTATAAAGTGATTTCAACTTTAGTGATCATGTGACTTTCACATGAAGTGCCTTGGCCAAGGTCTTGCTAAATTGAAACACAAGCATTTCTCCTTTTAATGGGATAGGTCAAATTCCATCTTGATCCACAACTGACTACCACAAGTACTTGACTGCACCCAGTAACCTTTCGTAGCTGGATTAGAAATCCAGGTAGTCCGGCACCTAAGTACAATGAGTTGCTTGTAAGCCACTGGTTATGATCTTCAGGTCTGAAGGATACTTATACCTATATCTTCTCGGATTAACTCTTGACAGCAGAGTATCCGGAAATGAGTCATGTTCGGTGAAATGTACTCCTACACTTCCACCTGTATGTCATACCAGTGTCTCTACACTCCTTGGTTAAGAGGATAACCAACAAATATGATATACAACGTCCTATAATTGATAGTACTATGGCCCTGTTATAGTATATCATTTGGTCGCGAACTCTTTTAAGGACCTTCTAAGATAAATCCTCCTTTATTGTGAGGAAGATCCTAAGGGCTTTATTACTTTCAGGAGTATTAAGAAGATATTCTTGTAATGAATAAACTACCAAATAACTTTTATTAATATATCAATTTATATACAATTTACATCAGCACAATCATCAATTGATTGGCTTTAGGATACAATTCCCAACACGGAGAACAAGAAATTATATGCTTGTGTATTCAGGTAGAGACCTGAACCCCTTAGGATACACTGATTCTGATTTTCAATCAGATAAAGATTCTTGAAGGTCAACATCTGGATCAATGTTTACACTTGGTGGTGCAACAGTTGTCTAGAGAAGTATTAAACAATCTAGCCTTGCTGATTCTACCATGGAAGCTGAGTATATAGCGGCTTGTGAAGCAGCTAAAGAATCAGTTTGCCTTAAAAAGTTCTATACTGACTTGAAAGTTTTCCAGGAATGAATATGCCATTGATATTATTCCGTGATAATAGTGGTGCTATCGCTAATTCAAGAGAACCCATAAGCCATAAAAGGGGCAAGCATATCGAGAGAAAATACCATCTCATCAGAGAGATCGTGCATCGAGGTGATGTCAATGTTATGAAGATAGCATCAGAACAAAATATGGCTGATCCGTTCATAAAGATGATGCCCGAGAAGACGTTCAACAAACATCTTATGAGAATGGGATTAAAAGATATGTCACATCTGCTTTAGGGCAAGTGGAAGATTATTAGGAACAATGCCCTTGAAATTAGATGTATTTATACTTTTTAATTTTCTGAATTAATAAAGAATCATTTTTCTTCAATCTTATCTCATTTATATGAAAGATGATGTTTATATGAAAATCTAAAATATATTATGAGGCTGTAATTTTAGTATAATGTATACAAGAGGATTAAAATTATAACTAATATATTTAAATATGTCCGTGATTAATAGAAGTACAGATTTTCTATCGTTAATCACTAATACGGTCCATGAATATTATGAATGTGACAATCTTATCCGGATTGTTGTGTAAAGACACTTAGTGGAGGTATTATATATAATAAGATTATATAGGACTTGGACTGACATAATTTAAATTTTTATTTAAGACCGTTATAAAGAATTTAATTTATATCACAAGATGATCATATGTAAATCAACCTTAATCCTAATTTAATCATAGACTCCTTGATTGTACTATTGGATATTTTGATTTGTTTGTTATAGTTCATTTGATGTTAGGCCCAATACTTGCTTGGTAGCCCTTCAGTGTTTGTCTAGCTGTTTTCTCTTTTTCATTTTACTTTCCCTGAAGTTTTTCTATTTGTTCTCTTACAACCAAAGGAGATAATTTCTGTAGCTGCTTATTTTGAGTAGAAACATGTAACTAGAGCTACACAGAGATAAGCATATTTAGAGAAGAAACCAATGGAGGCATTGTACCTGTGGTTCTAATTCTGCAGTCTTACATTTTTCATTTGGCAGAAAAGGAGCTTGTGCTAAGGCTGTTGCTGTCAATCTTCAATTACCTCCTCCAGAATGGATTTGAAGGGATGAGTTTCTTGGTGCACTGCTATGAGTTACACCAGGAATGTTTGGCAGATTCCTTACAGTTGTGTAATTATGATGTTAGTTGTGTTGGATATTTGTATGACCTCTGGAATTTTTAAGTAAATCTAAATCCCTGTGCCTCTGTATCTACTCAAAGATCTTCCAAATGTAATTACTGCACTTTACAATCTCATATAGTAGGTTTTTTTTGCCCATATTGTGGCAGGCTTATTCCTCATGCTTCCTCTGTGGTGTAGGAAGCCAGTTTTTCCTGCATTGGTCTTATAGCAAGAGCATTTGGTTCACAGACCAATATGAAGGTGGCAACTGTTCCTTCCAGTGTGGTAGTACTGACACCAGGTAACTTCAACCAGTTTGTCATGATGAAACTAAGGATGTCCTTGTGGAGTTTTATGCACCATGGTTAGTTTACCTTTGTGTTGGTCCAGATAGCAACTCAAGAGGAGGGATGAATTGGGTTTTTCAAAAATTTAAACTCTTTTGAAAAATAACCCTCAGCGAAAATAAAAACTTAGATTCACACAAATTAAAATAGAACAAGCACAAATAGAGAGTTAAAGATAAAGAGACAATCACGGCAAACATGGAAGATTTTATAGTGGTTCGGTGTACCTACACCTACGTCCACTCCCAAGTACCTCTTGGGTCCACACTATAATCAATCTGATTACAGTAGAGTTGTTTTGCAAGCTCACAACTCGAACTTGTTGTTTTCCCGGATGCACAATGAACCCAGCTGGTTTTCAAGGCTCACCAGCACAAAACCTATCACCACAAGCTAATGCTTGCACAAGGCTAACAGCCTCAACTGAATCAATCACCAGATTGACCCAGCAAATAATATTTGTTTTACAAGATAAACAGCTCCTCCAATGAGCAAATATACAATAATAAAAAAGAATAAGAGGATAGGAATCAAAGCCTGATTCGTAGATCTTGGTGGCTTCTTCCTTCTCTTCCTTTGAATGGATCTTCCTTCAAGATGCTCTTGAGACTCAGAAGATCAGAAAACTAGGGCTTCTTTCTTCTCTTGAGATTTCTTCGAAATAGAACAACAAAGCTTGGAATCTCTCTTTTCTTTTGGGGAATCAGTATGATTTTTCCTTACAAGTTTTCCCTCTTTTCTCTATTGATTTTTTGATGGATTTCACAGATTTCTCTCTATTCTTTTCTTTTTGTCTCTCTTGTCTCTTCTTGTTCGGATGCAGCAAACCCTCTTCTTATAGATCCCGATTAATCCATAAATAGTTTAAAACTATCCGTTAGAAACAAGTGTAAGAAGGATTAGATCCATAAATAGCAATAGCCGTTGGGATTAAAAAAGATAAAGATAAAGTTTAGAGTCGTTCTGACAGTTCTGGAGTCGCGTCTGACATTCTGGAGTCGGCTCTAACTTTTCTGGAGTCGGCTCTAACTCGAAATTCTTTAATCCGCTCGATCTGGAGTCGTCTCTGACTTTTCTGGGGTCGACACAAAATTCTTCTGGAGTCGACTCTAACAGTCCGGGAGTCGACTCTAAGTCGTGGCCTGAAAAAACCATCGTTCTGTTTTTCTGTTGGAGTCGGCTCTAACAGTCCCGGAGTCGACTCTAAGTCTGTGCCGTTTTCGGAGTCGACTCTGCGATTCCATGTGTCGACTCTAATGTCTGCAATCTTACCTTGACATTAGATTCGAACCAGAACTTGATTTGACTCTTGATTTTGATTATCAAATTGACTTATAATCTGAAAAACTTAATCAAAATCATTAGTAACTTCAAATGTTATACTCAAATAGTTTTGTTAATCATCAAAATCCTCAATTGGGTCAACAATCTCCCCCTTTTTGATGATGACAAAAACTTTGAGTATATGCATTAAAAATTCATTTGAATTAAGAATTATAGACATTGTTAAAGCTTTAGAATTTCCTAAAAGAATTTGATGCCAATGAATCAAAAAAGATGCATAACATCAATCAAGATGATTTAACTTTTATATAGAAAAATTATTAAGCTCCCCCTGCATTGAATAACTCCCCCTATGTAGATAAACTAAATTCAATTGAATCATTTTTGATTAGAATCTCAAAATTTTTTCTCCCCATCTCAAAATTGTTCTTCATTTTCTTCTCTTTCTCTTATATGCATATACAATTATCTCTCCCCCTTTTTTGTTATCAGCAATAAGATGAATTTTAAATACAATAAAAAGGTTATCAGAGCGGGGTTGTTGGTTCAATTAATCATAAAGATAGTAAACTCATTCATTGAAATTCAATCAATCAATCATAGACAAATTTGAATAAAAGTGTAATTGTATTCCAAAGCAAGATTCATTACATGTATTTTAGTAAAGTGACATATTCAAGTATGTAATTCCTAGATACATGCTATTAAAGCAAGAAATCCTAAGATACAACCTAGGATAGGATATCAAAATCAAATATGCTTATACACAATTTTCTTTAAATGTCCAATCATTTCCATAATATCATCTTTTTGAGTCTTCTTAAAACTTTCAAGACAAGCTTCAATTTGAGAAACGGCGAGGTCGATATCTTTCTTTAGTTGACTGGTAGCATGAAGATAAGTTCCAGAACCGTCTGCAATGCCTTCCATCCTTTCAAAAATCTTATGAAGATCAGTGCTAAAGGATTCTACGGAATTGCTAATGGAAAAAGAAATCATGTCAAGCCTTGAATTGATCTTTTCCTTCAACTGATTGAACTCCTCTCTCAACTGACACATATCATTTGTCCTTTGACTATCATACTCAGCCAGTAAAGCTCTGAGCTGACCTATTTGCTCCTCAGAAAATCTTTCAGATGCCAATGCTGACTGATATGGAGGGTGAGTGCTAGGTCCAGCCACTGAGGGTCCAGCAGTAGATGGTCCAGCAGAAGAAGGTCAGCAGATGGTTCAGGAATAGATGGTTCAGGAATATCCTCTCCTCTGACCTCCTCAACTCTAACCTCTTCAGCTCTGGTTTCTTGTCCTTTTTTTATCCAATTTCATTTTCTTTTCTGAAGCCCATCCGGTGAATTGTAGAGACACTATAGTAATCTGTATGCCTTAATTTTCTTAGTGGCTCATTATCCATTATAAGTACACCTTGGCTTCTAAGACTAAGGTTAGTATCATACCATACGATAGTGTTGATCTTTTTTAGTTGCTGCTTCTGCCATATAACCAATCATCATACCGGCAAGATTAACAGGTCTTCCAGTGAGAATACAGTCCATCAATAAGATGTCTCGCTCCGAGACATATTCAAACCTTCCGATTTTAGGAAATAAAATTCTTCCACAAATATTGTGAAGTAATCTGAGTTCCAAATTAAGTTGATTGGCTAAGATTTCTTCAAACTCAGAAACTTCTCTCCCTAACATCCTTGATAGGGCACCTCCTCTGTCTTTATGTTGATATTCAACTAAACCAATGGTAGGCATCTCCAATAGATTTCAAGAGACTCGGCTATGATAATTACTTTAGTTCCTCTTACAACACTCACTAAGCCTCCCTCTCCTCTACATAAATCATTATAAAATTCTCTCACGAGGGCAGGGTATGTAGGGACATCCAAAGAACAGACTTTTTCCAACCCATTTCCTTCAATAAACGCCCAATAGCAAAGCCCTCCGAAGCAAAAAAGTCAAAATCTACTTTTCTTCCGGTAGTAATGGCCTTACCCGCTAATTGGTCAACTCGTGGAGAAGATGGTGAGGGTGGAGAGTCATCTCGAGTGGCAGATAAAGAAGATGACGAAGGTTGCCTCCGATTTGAACGCGCTTCGTCGGAACAGTCGAACCACCAATGATAGCATGCCTTTTGGGAGCCATGGGATTCGATTGGAATGAGTTATTGAGGGATTTAAAGGATTTGGAGGGATTGAACTCGGTTTGGAACGGTTTTGAAAAGGTTTAGGAGACGATAGGTTTCGTTTAGGGTCGACTCCGCCCTTTTATTTTGACCTAGTTCCACTTAGAGTCGACTCCCAAAATGAGGTGTCGGCTCCGAACCAGAGAATCTGTCAGCGCCCGAATTAGAGTTGGCTCTACAGAAGCCAGAGTCAGCTCTAATTGCCCAGACAGAACATCAAAATATAAAGGTGTCGACTCCACAACAGTTTCAGAGAAAAATTCAAATTACAAGGATCTGAAACTAATCGAATTAATCATCAAGCTCTAGATAAGTGTTCCTTAACAATTGGGGAAACAATGAATCAAATTTCTAGATAAATTTCCTTATTGGACATAGAGGATTTTCAAGAAATTAATGAAGTCTAGATAGTTGTTGTCCTTAAGAGTTTCAGAAAATCATTCTAAAGGATCACAAACTCCTAATTCTCCTCTAATATAATAAAATCTTTCCTCACTCAAAGGTTTGGTAAAAATATCAGCTAATTGATCATTAGTATTAACATATTCAAGACAAACATCTTTGTTAGTTACATGTTCTCTAATAAAGTGATGTCTAATTTCAATGTGTTTAGTTCTTGAATGTTGAATTGGATTTTTAGTTAGATTAATAGCACTAGTATTATCACATTTAATAGGAATTTTATCAAGTGTGATACCATAATCTTCAAGTTGTCGCTTAATCCAAAGGATTTGAGCACAGCAACTTCCAGCTGCAACATACTCTGCCTCAGCAGTGGATAATGCAACCAAATTTTGCTTCTTGCTAAACCAAGAGATTAAGTTACTTCCTAAAAGTTGGCATGCCCCACTTGTACTCTTTCTATCTAATTTACAACCAGCATAGTCAGAATCAGAATAAGCAATCAATTTTAAGGTTGAGTCTCTAGAATACCATAATCCTACATTTTAGTTCCATTTAAGTATCTAAAGATTCTTTTAACAGCAAATAAATGTGATTCCTTAGGATTAGATTGATATCTTGCACATAAGCAAACAGAAAACATGATATCTGGCCTACTTGCAGTTAGGTAAAGAAGTGATCCGATCATACCTCTGTAATATTTCTGATCTACTTTCTTACCTTCTTCATCCTTATCCAGCTTGCATGAGGGACTCATTGGCGTACCAAGAGGTTTAGCAGATTCCATACCAAACTTTTTGAGTATTTCCTTTGTGTACTTTGTTTGGTTAATGAAAATCCCCGCTTTCTCTTGTTTGATTTGAAGTCCAAGGAAGAAGTTTAGTTCTTCCATCATGCTCATCTCGAATTCTCCCTGCATTAGCTTAGCAAATTCTTGACAAATGAGATTGTTAGTAGCACCAAATATAATGTCATCAACATAAATTTGAATTAATAAATTTTTTCTTTTCTTTTCAAAAACAAGGTTTTATCAACATTTCCTCTAGAAAAGTCATTTTTAATTAAAAATTTACTTAATCTATCATACCAAGCTCTAGGTGCTTGCTTTAAACCATAAAGTGCTTTGTGTAGTTTGAAGACGTGGTTTGGAAATTCATGATCTTCAAAACCAGGAGGTTGTTCAACATAAACTTCCTTATTTATAAAACCATTTAGAAATGCACTTTTAATATCCATTTGAAATAAGTTGAAATTCATATGACATGCAAATGCAAGTAGTAGCCTAATGGCTTCTAATCTAGCAACAGGTGCAAAAGTTTCATCAAAATCTATACCTTCTTCTTGATTATATCCTTTTGCAACTAATCTAGCCTTATTTCTAATTATCAATCCATTTTCATCCAATTTATTTCTAAAAACCCATTTAGATCCTATTATAGGGTGTTTTTAGGTCTGTCTACTAAGGTCCAAACTTGGTTCCTAGTGAATTGGTTTAACTCTTCCTGCATTGCTAACATCCAAAACTATCTTTCTCAGCTTCCTCTATAGTTTTAGGTTCTATATGAGATACAAATGCAAGATGATTATTGATATCTCTCATTGATGATCTAGTCCTTACACCTTGAGATGGATCACCTATGATTAGGTCCTTAGGATGACCATAAGCATATCTCCAATCTCTAGGTAGATCTTTATCATTATGATAGTATCAATACCATCATCCTTAGGTGAGTTATCATCCTTAACTTCAGTTCTTGATCTGAAGATACATTTAATTTTTCAATATCTCTTTCAATCAAAGATGTATCTTCCTCATCATCAATTTTATCTAAACTTGATGCTAAAGACTCATCAAACACTATATGAATGGATTCTTCTACAACTAAGCTTTTCTTATTAAATACTCTATATGCTTTACTAGATGTAGAATATCCTAGGAAAATACCTTCATCAGACTTTGCATCAAACTTCCCAAGATTATCCTTACCATTGTTATGAATAAAACATTTACAACCAAATGCATGAAAATAACTTAAATTTGGTTTTCTATTGTGCCATACTTTATAGGGAGTCTTCTTAAGGATAGGTCTAATCATGGCTCTATTTAGGATGTAACATGCTGTGTTTATAGCTTCTACCCAAAAATATTTTGGAAGTTGGCTTTCACATAGCATGGTACGGGCCATGTCTTCTAAAGTCCTATTCTTTCTTTCTACAACTCCATTTTGTTGCGGTGTCTAGGTGCTGAAAAGTTATGATGTATGCCTTTTTCAAAACAGAATTTTTCAAATAAGTGATTTTCAAATTCAGTTCCATGATCACTTCTAATAGACACTATGGTAGTGTTTTTCTCATTAGTGACTTTCTTAACGAATTTCAGGAATATGAGAAAGTCTCATCTTTGTGAGCCAAAAACATTACCCAAGTGAATCTAGAGTAATCATCTACTATCACTAGACCATATTTCTTTCCTCCTAGACTTGTGGTTCTAGTAGGTCCAAAAAGGTCCATGTGTAGTAGCTCTAGTGGCCTAGTAGTTAAAATAACATTCTTAGATTTGAAAGAAGTTCTTGTTTGTTTTTCAAATTGACATGCATCACATATTCGATTATTTTTAAAATTTAAGCTAGGAATACCTTTAACTAGATCCATTTTCAATAATTTAGAAATTAGGTGTGTGCTTGCATGACCTAATCTACGGTGCCATAGCCAACCAATCTCATTCATCTTAGCATTATTAGCAACTAAGCAATGATTACTTGGAGATAAATTACTCAATCAATTAAGTACACATTGCCATAATGTTTACCAACAAGAATAATGCTGTTATCAATGAGATTAGTAACAGTGCAAACAGAAGCTTCAAAGGAAACCTTGAAACCTTTGTCACACAGTTGGCTAATACTTATTAAATTATGTTTAAGTCCATCGACATATAAAACATTATCAATATGAGTAGATGGAGTAATTTGAATCTTACCAATACCCATGATATGGCCTTGACCATTATCACCAAAAGTAACTACTCCACCTCTTTTTGATTCAAGGGTGATGAATTGATCTTTGTCACCCGTCATGTATCTTGAGCAACCACTATCCAGGTACCATTTTCTTTTCAGTCTGATGGCTGCAAGACACTCCTGCAAAATATTCATGCCTTAATTTTAGGTACCCAAGCCTTCTTGGGTCCTTCATGGTTAGATGCATTAAATATTGTTCCTTTGGAAACCCAAATCATCTTTCTCTTATTATGTGAAGATTTACACATATAATTTATGTCCTTTGTTTCCATATTTAAAACAAGTAATATTTGATGATTTTTCAGCATGTATAAAATATTCTTCAAAGATTTTTGCTTTTTAAGCGGATTATATCCTAATCCAGCTTTATCAAAAATAGCTTTTGATTATCCAAAATCATATTAAGTTTGATAGAGCTTAGAGTGAATTTATCAACTATAGGCTTAAGTCTATCAACTTCATTTTTCAAACTTTCATTTTCTTTTATCAAAAGTTCTTTATCTACAACATGCTTTTCATTTTCTAAGGATAGTTTTTGCATTTGAGTTTTCAAATCTTTGTTCTTTGAACTTAGGTTCGCAAAATCATCCATTAATTCATAAAAAGTACTTTGCAATTCATCGAAAGTGAAGTCATCAAGAAAACTCGGACTTACCTCATCATTGTCCGTCATGAAGCATAGATTGGCCATTTCACTCTTTTCTTCCTCTTCGGAACTTGAGCTTTCCGAATCACTCCATGTGGCAATCATTGCCTTCTTTTTGAACTTCCGGGTGCCTTTCTTTAGTTGAGGGCATTCAGATTTAAAATGATCCGGCTTTTTACATTCAAAGTAAATAACTTCTTTTTCTTTGCCCTTGTCCTCATCTTTTCTTGCAAAGGGTTTTTTCTTTTCAAACTTCTTCTTCTTCGTGAATCTTTTAAATTTCCTTGTGATGAGTGCCATGTCCTCATCATCACTTTCATCTTCAGATTCATGAGGCTCTTCCACATATTCAGAAATCTTAAGAGCCATAATCCTCTTCTTCTTTGACTCATCATCATCAACATGTTGCTTAATTTGAAGCTCATGAGTCATCAAGGATCCCAATAATTCTTCTAGGGTAGGGTACTTAGATCCTTTGCCTCTTGTATTACAGTCACTTTAGCTTCCCAAGTCCTAGGCAAGGAACGCAAAAACCTTTCTCACAAGATCAAAATTATCATAAGATTTACCAAGACTTTTTAAATCATTAACTATATCAGTAAATCTTGTAAACATATCAGCAATAGATTCACATGCATCCATTTTAAACAATTCATACTTATGAACTAGCATGTTAATCTTGGATTCCTTGACTTGATTTGTTCCCTCATGGGTAACCTCAAGTCTATCCCAGATTTCCTTAGCAGAAATGCAAATAGATATGCGATTGAATTCATTTGCATCTAATGAGCAGTATAAAACATTCATTGCTTTGGCATTGAGTTGTGCCAATTTTTTTATCATGTTCATCCCATTCCATTTTCGGTTTAGGAATCTGCATGCCATTAACTCTAGCAGTGGGTGTGTGTGGTCCATTGACTATAATACTCCATAGATCATAGTCAAGTACTTGAATGAAAATTTTCATTCTAGCCCCTTCCAATAACCATAGTTTGAGCCATTAAATAAGGGTGGTCTATTAGTAGATTGGCCTTCGAAAAAAGATGAACCAGCTTGAGTTGCCATGTGGATCTTTGACTCTTGATCGTTAGATCAAATCAAATGAGCACTAGCTCTGATATCAATTATTGGTCCAGATAACAACCCAAGAGGGGGGTGAATTGGGTTTTTCAAAAATTTAAACTCTTTTGAAAAATAACCCCTTGCGGAAATAAAAACTTAGATTCACACAAATTAAAATAGAACAAGCACAAATAGAGAGTTAAAGATAAAGAGACAATCACGGCAAACACAGGAGATTTTATAGTGGTTCGATGTACCTACACCTACGTCCACTCCCAAGTACCTCTTGGGTCTACATTATAATCAATCTGATTACACAGAGTTGTTTGCAAGCTCACAACTCGAACTTGTTATTTTTCCGGGTGCACAACGAACCCAGCTGGTTTTCAAGGCTCACCAGCACAAAACCTATCACCACAAGCTAATGCTTGCACAAGGCTAACAGCCTCAACTGAATCATCACCAGATTGACCCAGCAAACAATATTTATTTTTACAAGATAAACAACTCCTCCAATGAGCAAATATACAATAATGAAACAAGAATAAGAGGATAGGAATCAAAGCCTGATTCGCAGATCTTGGTGGCTTCTTCCTTCTCTTCCTTTGAATGGATCTTCCTTCAAGATGCTCTTGAGACTCAGAAGATCAGAAAACTAGGGCTTCTTTCTTCTCTTGAGATTTCTTCGAAATAGAATAACAAAAGCTTGGAATCTCTCTCTTTTCTTTTGGAGAATTAGTATGATTTTTCCTTACAAGTTTTCTCTCTTTTCTCTATTGATTTTCTGATGGATTTCACAGATTTCTCTCCATTCTTTTCTTTTTGTCTCTCTTGTCTCTTCTTGTTCGGATGCAGCAAAACCCTCTTCTTATAGATCCCGATTAATCTATAAATAGTTTAAAACTATCCGTTAGAAATAAGTGTAAGAAGGATTAGATCCATAAATAGCAATAGCCGTTGGGATTAAAAAAGATAAAGATAAAGTATAGAGTCATTCTGATAGTTCTAGAGTCGCGTCTGACATTCTAGAGTCGGCTCTAACTTTTCTGGAGTGAGCTCTAACTCAAAATTCTTTAATCCGCTCAATCCGGAGTCGTCTCTGACTTTTCTGGGGTCGACACAAAATTCTTCTGGAGTCGACTCTAACAGTCTGGGAGTCGACTCTAAGTCGTGGCCTGAAAAATCATCGTTCTGTCTTTTCTGTTGGAGTCAGCTCTAACAGTCCTGGAGTCGACTCTAAGTCTGTGCCATTTTCCGGAGTTGACTCTGCGATTCCATGTGTCGACTCTAATGTCTGCAATCTTACCTTAACATTAGATTCAAACCAGAACTTGATTTGACTCTTGATTTTGATTATCAAATCAACTTATAATCTGAAAAACTTAATCAAAATCATTAGTAACTTCAAATGTTATACTCAAATAGTTTTGTTAATCATCAAAATCCTCAATTGGGTCAGCACTTTGTGACTTTTTTGTCCATAGCTTGTTGGGGTTTAGTCCCTGATGAACAGAAGAACTCTGGGCTTTCATCCGTTGTCAACAATTAGGTGTGTAGTCTTTTCATCCAAGATTCAAGATTGGTGTAGCGGTAAAGCCTTGGCTCTTGAACTTCTTGATCCTGGTTCAAAACTCCACAATCCTCTTTATTCCTAAAGATTTATTTTAATAAATAAATCTTTTCCTATTCTTGATTTTCTTCTTCGGAAAAATTAATTCCTCCCACTTCTGCTCCATGGAATTAATTCCAAAGAAACCCCTGCTTCTTTCTTAGTGACTAGAGTTTAAATACATCCACGAAGTGGGCCAGGCTCAGATTCAACAAAAACTCCCATAGACTAACCCAATGAGATTAAACTAATCCCCAAGCCCGTATACACCCGTGACTTGATTTAATCTCAACCCTTGGACTAAAACCCAACCCAATACAAGTTAGCCCCCTGGGCCTTGATAGCACCACACCAGGCCCAACAATATCCGTCTTGGTGCTTTCAAGGCCTCAGCACGTCCACCATATCCATCAGCTGTAATCCCTATGAAAGCTGTCCCATGAAATCCTTGGCATGTACCTTCATCAGCTCCACTGCACCTTCTTCCACAAGCTCTCTGTAGTCGAAGCCTTCCCTCCGAAAGTATCCTCTGGCCACTAGTCCTGCCTTGTATCTGATACCTCCTTGCTATGAAGGCCCTTTCTTGCGCTGATAAACCCATTTGCAATCAATGGGTTTCTTTCCTTGTGGCAGCTGGACCACCTGCCACGTGCCAGTCCTGTAGAGAGACTGCATCTCCTCTGCCATAGCCTGCATCTCCTATCATAGCCTGGACCCACCTATCTCTGTCCTGGCTGTCCTGGCTCTCTACAGTCTCTTTATAGGTGTAAGGGTCTCCATTCGATGTTTTCAAGGCATATGACACCGAATCCTCGAAGCCGTATCGAACTGATGGTCGCACGTTTCTCCTGGGCCTATGTAGTGTGATCCCAGTATCAGTTCCCTGTCCATCTGCATCCTCCTGAGTCCTCTGCTCAGCTGCATCCTACTGAACTTCCTGGCTTCTGACCCCTCTGCAAGTCCTCTCCACCTGAATCTCAAATCCTCCTAGTCCACTAGCAAATGGCACGACTGTGTAGAAGGTCATCTGACTAGTGTTACCGTGTTCCTCCTTCTGTAGTCCCTGCTGTGCATCTGTACCATCTCTGCTCTGAAGGATCGAGCTCTCATCGAAGGTCACATCCCTGTTGATGACAACCTTCTTCTCCAAGGGGTCCCACAACCAATACCCCTTGATTCCATGCGGGTAGCCCAGGAATACCATCTTCTTAGACCTGGCATCCAACTTACTCCGCTCCCTAGCACCAACATGCATATATGCCGTGCATCCAAACACCATCAGATGGTTCAGGTTTGCCTTCCATCTAGACCATATCTCCTCTGGAATGCCTTCATCCAACCTGGTGTGCGGTGACCGATTGACCAAGTAGCTAGCTGCACCTACTACGTCAACCCAGAACATCTTTGGAAGCCCTGCCTACAGCCTCAAGCACCTTGCTTTTTCCAATAGTGTTCTGTTCATTCTCTCAGCCACCCCTTCCTTTTGAGAAGTTTCCATTACCGAGAAGTGCCTTTTGATGCCCCACTCTTCACAAAATCTCTGGAACTCCCTGCTGGTGTATTCCCTGCCGTTGTCTGACCTCAGACACTTCACATTCCTACCCTGCTCCTTCTCCACCTCAACCTTCCAAATTCTGAACTTGATGAAGACCTTTGATTTCTCCTTCATGAAGTAGATCCACAGCTTTCCTAAGAAATCATCTATCAATGTAAAGAAGTATCTGGCCCCATTCCTTGCAGAAACTGGGGCTGGTACCCAGACATCTATGTGTACTAACTCTAGGGGTTCTGCACTCTTAGCTGTGCTGACCAAGAACTGCACACTCTTCTGCTTTCCCATCTGACATGGCTCACAAATCTTCATGACTCCACCACTCAGGTCCGGAAGTAGTCCTCTCTTGCTCAGTTTTTTCATCCCCTGTCTCCCATGTGGCCTAGGCGGTAATGCCACATCTTGTATACATCCCGAGGATCCTATTCCACAGCTGCTGCCTTAGATTTTTCTGTCACCACATAGCCCTCCAACCTGTATAAGTTATTCTCCAGCCTTCTCCCTCTCATCACCACCAAAGCTCCATTGGAGATGTTCAGAACTCCACTCATGGCATGACTGTTGAAGCTGAATTCAGTATGCTCTAGGTACCCCAGTGACACCAGATTCTTCTTAAGTTCTGGGACATGCTTCACGCTGGTAAGAGTGCGCACCATGCCATCAAACATCCTCATCCTCACTGTGTCAATCTCTGCCACCTTACAAGGGTGATCATCTCCAAGAGTCACACATCCCTCATCAACCTCTGTGTAAATACTGAACCACGACTGGTTGGGAGTGTAATGATGATAACAGGCTGAATCCAAGGTCCACATCTCTGTACTATGACTATGACCATCTGATACCACCAAGAGATCATCCACCACCTCCTAGCCTGCAACTGTACTCACAGATTCAGATCCTCCCTTTTCTCCCTTTTCAACTTAGGATAGTCCCTTTTAAAATGTCCTACCTTACCACACTTGTAGCACTTAGTCTTACTGGACTGTAACCGTCCCCTAGGTTTGCTCCTGTTCCTGCCTCTGCCTGACCTTTCCCCAACTAATAGACCCTCCTGGGGAACAGCTTCCTTGGTCATCCTCTCCCTCTGCTCATTCGTTGAAGTACCGAGACAATATCTTCATAAAATATTATCTCCTTCCCATTGAGCAGCGTGTGACCAATGAGTCATGTGATGTGGGCAGCGAACACAATAGCAAAAGTGCCTTATCTTCCTCCTTCATCTTGACTCCGATATTCAGCAATTCATTGCTCACCTGGTCGAACACCTGGATATGGCCCAGCACATCTCCACCTTCTGACATCTGGAGGCTGTAGAGGCGCTTCTTCAACATCAACTTGTTGCACATATTTTTCCCCATGTAGAGGGCTTGCAACTTTGACCAGAGTCCCTTCGGGGTCTTCTCCTTCCTAGCACTGAATAAAGGACAGAATCCACCAGACATCCCCTGATCATTGAACATGCCTTCTTCTTCAACAACATTCACTGCTTATCTGTCATCCCATCTGGTCTTTCCTCCAAAGCCAGATCTAAACCTGTTGCACAAGAAGATCCTCTACACGAACTTTTCACATAGAGAAACTTTCCTTCCCATCTTTTAAACTTTTCAAAATCTATTTTTATGCTACTACCCATGGCTCGATCTCAAAAAAAAATAGCACAAAAATAAATTTTAGAAAATTAAGTACCTTGATGGACCTTGTTGAAATTGTTTCAACCCTTTGAAGATCTCCAAATTCAGTCCTTTAAGATCTCCAAATAACTTCTTCTTGTTTTTGAACCAAGCTCGTTCCTGAACCAGGCTATAAGATCTCCAAACAACTACTTCTTGTTTCTGATTTCTGAACCATACTCTGATACCACTTGTTGGGGTTTAGTCACAGCAGTGGGATCAACCTCATTGGTGAAGAACCCTGGGCTTTCACCCGTTGTCAACAATTAGGTATATAGTCTTTTGATCCAAGATTAAAGATTGGTGTAGTGGTAAAGCCTTGGCTCTTAAACTTCTTGATCCTGGTTCAAAACCCCCTTTATTTCTAAAGATTTATTTTAATAAATAAATCTTTTCCTATTCTTGATTTTCTTCTTTGCTGGAATTAATTCCTCCCACTTCTGCTTCTGAATTAATGAATTAATTCCTAAAGAACCTAAAGAAATGTCTTCCTCACGTGGTTCCACGTTGACCACCGGTGGACTTCTTCACGTCTGGGAGAAGTCCCTCCTTCTCCCACACTTGTGAGTCTTCCTGGATTCAGGAGGGGAGAGACTTGTGAGGCCTTCCTGGATTCCACGATGGTACCACAGGAGGGGTACTGGTCTTCT